>JAZGTK010019262.1:0-11461 GCA_036877625.1 Ambastaia sidthimunki
CTAATGTAAAGCTCTGCCCAAATCCCTTTATTTTAGTTTCAAATCTCATAAAAAGGAAGAGAACCTCACCTTGGTGGATTGTTAAGTTGAATGACGTGAGGTTGGACAGGATACACATGTTTTGAGATTTGGAGCCTGTAGCAGCAGATCTCACACACTAATGGGTGTATGCTGTCTACACGGGCTGTTTTGGCCAGGCTGCTATCACTGTTTTTGTATTATTAGCCTGTGATACGGGTTCCTTCATTTCCTGTTCTTTCAGATGGGTGAAGCAGACCTGATATTGGAAAAGCCAAAAAGAGAGAGAGAAAAAAAACAAGGCCAAAGGTACATCTCACTCTTCATTTTCTTCTAAATTCTTTTTCTCTCATTCTAATATAGGCATAGCATCGTAAGTGCAAATGATGGCGGTTCATGTGTGGGTGATGTTGTTTTTCTCTGCAGTGGACGAATGGCGCAGACTTTATGAACACGAGATATTTATTAGACGTTATTAGACACTGTTGGTTTCACCCTTCTGGAGAGCTGCACACATATTGTTGTACTATTCATAGCCGTTGTGTTTATTGGACCCCCACCAATAATAGAGAGTACTATCATTATTAAAGTGATAAGTGTTGCCATAACAACAGATTCTTTACGTAGTGACCGGTTTCACAAGCGCAATGAGCACAAAAGGTTTTATTTACAAGCAAAGGACAGCAGCATGTTTTTAGAGTGCTATTAGCATGAGAAAACTTAAATGAAATTAAAGGGTAGAATCGACTGGTGGCTACTTCACTGTTATTGATGCCTGTTATTGATACGCTTTTACAAAGCTTAGAAGATTCAAAGGCATTCTGTGACATCAGCACTGTCTACAGAACCACCCTTCTGTGTGTTTAAAGTATTCCCAAAAAACTGTGTGTGTCACACTGTGGTCACTTTACCCACTGTGGTCACAGAATAGGACAAAAGTTCAATAGAAAAAAATTGGCTGCTCATCCAGTTCTCACAAAAGCAATTTGTAATATGGATTTATTCCCGGCTTCCAACAAAGTCGGCTGCTGTTTTTACTATTTAAAAGCTTTGATCAGATAACCGCAGACGCTTCATCTTTTTTAAGGGTTGGACAGTGGGATTCATTTGCAATGTAGGTGACAATTTTATCTGGAATAAACAGTTATGGATTGAGAGAAATAAGAGAGTGAGCAAATGGACTGAATATATTTCAGCAGGCCTGTCTGTGGTGGGCACCTCCAGCGGAGTAAGGGTCTTAATCCACAGCTGTTTGGCATTTATAATGAATATGTAAAACCTCACCACTTTTATGCAAGCCAACAGTACAGGCCTGTTTTACATGGGGAAGATAAGCAGGGTGTAGTAGCAGGTTCTGGAATAGCAAGTCCCAGTCTTGCTTTTACACTGATGCACTGTAAAAAAAATGATGTGATCGTCATGACAACATATTTTTACATTAACACATTAAAATGAGTTCAATTATGATTAAGCAATATTCTATATAGAACGAATTGTGATTTCTAGTGTATAATATAAACACATTGTCTGCTTTTAGTCATATTTACTGAATAGAATGTTTTTCTGATTGTGTGTCTGTCTTTTTTTAAACAATGTAAAATTAGTTTACTCTGTTATTAAACGTTGCAAATAAAAATCTATATTGCAAAAAATTGTGTTGATAAATAGATTTTTAAAGCATTTTTAAACACTACAGTGCACTCAACTTAAGTCGACTTAAGTTAAACACGTAACTTACGTTAATGACGCAACTTACGTTAATAGCGCAAGTTACGTTAACGGCGTAACTTACGCAAATAACGTAACTTACGCTAATAACGTAACTTACGTTAATAGCGTAACTTACGCGAATACCGTAACTTACGTTAATAGCGTAAGTTGCGTTAATAGCGTAAGTTACGTTAATCAACAATGTAGCTTACATTAATGTAGCAATGTAGCTTACATTAAACTAGCATTTAACACAGTACAGTGCACTCAAGGGCAAAACCATTGGTACCAATGGTTTCACATTCATCTCCATGGCTCTGTGTTGGGTCCCACTCTTCTAAACATTTTGATAATTTCAGTTTAAGTTAAGTAAAGTTAAGTAAGTGTAAAGTGATTAACGTTAAGTACGGTACTAACGTAAGTTACGCTACTAGCGTAAGTTGCGTGGTTAACGTAAGTTACGCTAATAGCTTAAGTTGCGCGGTTAACATAAATTACGCTACTAGCTTAAGTTACGTTGCTAACGTAAGCATAACGTAAACACTGTTTAACTGTTTAAGTTTTAAGTTAAGTGTTAAGTGTTAAAGTTAAGTTAACGTAAGTTACATGATTAACGTAAAGTAAAGTGTTTACTGTAAGTTAAGTGTTTAGTTAAGTGTTTAACTTACATTAAGTGTTTAAGTTAAGTGATTAATGTAAGTTAAGCATTTAACTTAAGTGTTTAAGTTAAGTGTTAAGTGTTTAACGTAAGTCAAGGGTTTAATTTAAGTGTTAAGTGTTTAACGTAAGTTAGGTGTTTAACTTTACTTTAAAAACACTTTAAAAGTAAGTAAAAGAAATTTTACTTTAAAAACACTTTGAATATCAAGTTGTTTTTCATCTAAATCATTTAGATATTACTAATTACTAATTAAAGTGTCTGAGGAAAGCAAAAGTGTAGCCTGTTCCTGCTGCCATTAGATGAGCATTATTGTGAAAAATGCATGCGTGCATTAATGCGCATCAGCCTGCTGAGGCTGCATTTAGTGCATGCTGCAGCTGTGTGGCATTGTATCGTTATTATAAAGTGGTTTGGAGTCTATCTCCTGATGCTCTGGGTACATGTTTTCTGAGGCGAAGGTGAACTCTAAAAGTGATTTTGTAGGTAAACGGGTAAAATAATCTAAATGCAATTAACTAATTAAACCATCTCCAAGCTTGAATCCTAACACCAGTGCTCATTTAAAGCTGCAGTCCATAACTCTTGCCTCTCTACTGCCATCTCTGTTAGAAACGTAAAATTGCAGGTTACTTGTGGAGTTATTTTCTTAACGTGGAGGATAAGTTTAAATAATAAACAATCATTGCAATACAACTTGTGATATAGTATTTCTATTTACAAACTGTAATTAAAAATCATTATTATGAACTTAGCATTAAAAATAAAAAAACTTTTGAAAAACACTGAAGCATTGAAAAACACTGAACTAAACACTGATCTGTCATGTACATGCTCAATATCTAATTTTTGTTCATTTTCAACAAGTAAAGGTAAATTGCATCTTTTAAATTGGTCAAATTACTCCAACCAACTTGTGCTGTGCTCGCTGTTATGTTGCGGTGACTGGTTTTGCGCCGCGCGTGAATAATGGTCGTGCTGATAACTTTTATTATTAATGGCTATGAAGGACTATGGTTTTACAATGGCCGTAAGACTGATGTATTCAGCGCAGTAATAGAGACCTAAAGGACAGCATAGTGACCCGCGACACCACAGCACCAACCAGGAAAATGCTTGCATTTAGCCGGCATCGCGCTCCTGCGTCATTTTACCGTCTCTCCGCCACCCGTGCCATTTCAGCGAGTGGGACCAATCACAGCAAATGAAGATCAATAATGAGCCAATCTGCGCTTTATTTGGTAGATGAGGTGAATCATTAAAACACATCGCGAAAGAGAGAGAGAAATAGACCGATGCAAAAACTGCTTCATTGCACACAGGACGGAAAGAAGAGAGAAATGCACTCTTGAAATTCTTCTGCCATTTTAATGTTATGAATCCATGCACACATTAAGGCATTTCACGTAATGGGGCGACGCGCATGGAAATGATTGTGTATAAAATGAGGTGCATTATCTGACGTTTACCAGCATGAAAGTTAAAGCGGACAACACACACAAACGAGACTAAATAAGAATAAATGTGGGTGACGTACAGTACATTTAAGCTATATGTTTTATGTATTCTGTGGGAATGAAACCCGCAACCATTGAGCTGCTAATGCGATTCAGAAACTATCCTCACAGTGGCTCTGTAGTGTTTGTGAAGTGTGGATAAACAAACGCGCATTCACAAAGCTTTTTCACAAAGTCTTATTTAAATGAGTGCACAACTTCACTTGTTTTGTAATAATGGGTAAACACCAAATTATCTAGCAATTATGTATCTGTGTTAATGTTTCTGGGCAGACTTCACAATGGCTGTTGGGGTGTCTGCAGCACAGCAAAGATCCCATTTCTCTGAATGCTAAGCAATTTGATGACCAACAAAGATACAAGCATTTGTGTGGATTTTACAGAAATAAATAAAGCAATAGAAACAAATGCAGTGCAAATGAATTTAAGAAATGTCTGATGTTTGAAGCAAAAATTGTCTTTCTCGTGGTGTTGAGTTTGATAAATTATTTGAATAGAACAGAATTTTCGTTGCCACACATTTTGGCTGGTGAAAAATCATTGTAGCACAAGTCACAAGACTGTTTGCGAATGCAAGTATGCATACTTTGTACAACGTACAGTGCAGTACACAAAACAATGTGCCAGATAAACAGCACACAAACTAACTGTAACCTAAAAGCTGGAGTAAATATACTGAGATAAATTTATTCATGAAATGTAATAATAAGCAAAATTAAGTAGTGTGGCATTTCAGCTTCTATTGATTTGTAAGTTGGATGTTAATATATCGCTTTTAAAAGACAATTAGTGCTGCTAGTGAAGTTACACAAACAACAGTGTTTAATGCCCTGAAGTGTTTAAAGATTCTCCCTAAATTGCTTCCATTCGTTTGAAATGAAGCGACTGAGAAGTTCAGCCTGCAGTGGAGTTTGTAAGTGATCATCAATCTCATCATTAATTAGATAAAGATTTCACAGGTGAATGTCTGCCCACAATCTCTTTAGCCAACTTCACATGAAACAGAACCGAATGTTCACACGCATTATTCTCTTTGGTAGTGACATAAACATAAATAAAAATATTAGCTGTGAATAGAAGTTTTTTTATACTAAAACATCAGAGCACATGACAGGGCGACCAGATTTGTGATTGGATGAAAATACAGAGAAGGAAATTGGAAAAAACAACAACTTTCTGCTGAGTCTCAACCTTAAACGAGGCTTTTAGTGCCCAAATTCAGAAGGCATAAAGATTGATAATTGAATTATCTTAACTAGTTTGTAAGCTATGTTGGGTCCCCTTTAGTTTTGTCTTGCTGAAGTGAATCTGTAAATAAATTAATAAGTAAATAAATGCATGAGATTGAGGAAGCGTCTGGTGTTGATCTCATGATGTGACATTGATAAGAAATGGCTTCTTTATTTTGGACCCTGTTAGAACCCAAAGGTAACCCCTCATTGCATCGCCGAGGGACGCACAGTTTGTTCTAAAATAAGACTGTGTGTTTGCCTGTCTGTTTTTTGTTTAATTTCAGTGTCACATGCCGCCACAGAGCTGAATGTTACTGCTGGGTGTTGCCTGCAGGGCTAAGAGATGAACTCTATGCAAAACAGGGTGTTAGTTGCGAGTCCGCGCAGATAAATTTAGCTCATCCATGTCACCTCGCTGATACAGACATAAACTTACTGGATGAGTCTATGATTTAGGCCATTGTGGTTTCTAGGTTGCCTGCTGTGTGCTAGAATTGAAATAGGGCTGGAATATCTTCTAGTGCATTTTCATGTTTTTCAGTGGTCAAATGTAAATATTAAATTTATGCAAATTTGAATTTGATGCTTTCATAATAACATGCTTAACTTTAGCTTATTGTAACGAGTAGCCCTTTTTATTTCTCTTTTGGGTTGTTCTTGATGCTGATCATGAAACATCATAGACTGTTGTTTTAATGAGTGTTAAGCGCACAGTACAGCTGAGGTCATAAATGAATGTTAGTGGGCCCTTCCCTCTGACCCTCCCTGATATCTTATGGCATTAGGTTCAGAAATTGTATTTAGTTGATATGAGCCCTGAAACAAGCTATGAATTCTGTATTTTATAAACAAAGGATATTTCAGCAATAATCATTTTAGGCAGACAACTTTGCTTCCGGGCCTAAAATTGTTTCACTAAAGGTCTTTTCCTGCACTTAACATTTTCGTGTTGCATGATCTTGTGCCTGGTTACCGGAGGGCTTATGGTTGATATCCTAAACTTTTTTATCTCTTTTTTTAAGTGCCAGTTTTCCTTCATTAATAATTGTATCTCTGTGCCATCGTTGATATAAATAAAGCTAGAAAAAATTAAATGTGGATAGCACAGGACAGATAAGATGGCTTGGGATATGTTAGCAAATCTGATTGCAATGTGAGATGTTGAGATCTTTTTCCTAAATTCCAAAGGAAACACATTTGATTGTAGGATCTTTTCCAGACAAAATCTGGGAATCAAAATCCTGCATTTGCGAATGTAACCATTTGCTCCATTTAATCTCATTGCTGTCCCGAAGACACAATTAAGAGATTGGAACAACTGAGAGATCTAATTTGTTATTTTGGTATTCTTTCCCATGAAACGCAACAAACCTAGAACATCACATTCATAGCCTCACTAAAAACTTTAAGTGTTTAACTTAAGTTAAGCGTTTAATTTAATTTTAAGTGTTTAACTTAAATTAAATGCTTAACTTACGTTAACACTTAACACTTAACGTAAACACTTAACGATTAACTTAAACACTTAACGTAAGTTAAACACTTAACTACACATTTAACTTACGGTAAACACTTTACTTACGGTAATCATGTAACTTACGTTAACTTAACTTAAACACTTAACACTTAACTTAAACACTTAAAACTTAAACAGTTAAACAGTGTTAATCACATAATTTATGTTAGGCACTGTACTGTGCACTGTGTAAGTTAAGTGCTAGTTTAACGTAAGCTACATTTCTAACGTAAGTGTTGATTAACGTAACTTACGCTATAAACGTAAGTTACGCTATTAACGCAAGTTACGCTATTGGCGTAAGTTACGCAGTTAACGTAAGTTACGCTATTGGCGTAAGTTGCGCAGTTAACGTAAGTTACGCTATTGGCGTAAGTTACAGTATTGGCGTAAGTTACGTCATTAACTTAAGTCTTAAGTTGAGTGCACTGTGCACTGTGTTGCTACTTACGTTAATCACTTAACACTTAAACTGAGTTATCAAAATGTTTAGAATAGTGGGACCCAACACAGAGCCACACTAGAGATGAATGTGAAACCATTGGTACCAATGGTTTTGCCCTTGAGTGCACTGTACTGTGCACTGTGTAAGTTAAGTGCTAGTTTATTGTAAGCTACGTTACTAACGTACGTGTTGATTAATGTAACTTACGCTATAAACGTAAGTTACACAGTTAACGTAAGTTACGTTATTGGCGTAAGTTACGCAGTTAGCTTAAGTTACTCAGTTAACGTAAGTAACTTTACTCACTTTACTTTACTTTAAGTTACGCTATTAACGTTGTTCTTAGTGTCATAAGTGCAGTGTGAGTTTCATGCGTCAGTGTCTGATGGTGTTGAAAGAGCAGAAGAGGAAAGCTTTGTACCATACTGCCACAAGCACTCAGAGCTCAGCAGATGACACTGCTCTCCACACACACTGTCTTCCTCTGCCCATCACGCCTAAGGCTGTCTCTCTCCCTCAAAAGATCCTTTTGGACTGATGGAGCAGCTGGCAGGAGACTGACTGGAGCGCTATGGAAAGCTACAGCAGAAGAAGAAATCTAACAAAAAAACTGACATCATGTAAAATGCATGATACTGTGAGACCACATCAGTTGTTGTAGTGAAGAGAAGTCATATTTAAAGCATTTTCAGCCCAGAGCTTTTGACAAATCCAGCAGCTGTTAACACAAGCCTTCAGAGCTGTCTAACTGTGCTTTTGGGTGTAGCAGGCGTGTTACCCTTTTCTCCTTTTTTATTATACAATTAAAGCAACTTCCTGCTTATATATATATATATACATACACATCAATTGCCAAAATGTAAAAAATGACTTGTTTTCATTGTGACTACTTTCTCCATATACCCAATATTGGTGAATACTGTGATAATAATTACATGCATGTTCAAAACAATATATCATTCTCCTGAACAAGACCTATGGAAATGTTTAGTAGCCAAGACTTTTGAAGTATGTGCCTATACTGTGCCTATACAGAAATTATCTTTCAAAAACAAAAATAACCCTGACAAAAATTCACCAGAGTGTAAAAAAAACAAGAAGCCCCAGTCTACCCTATTAAGTTTTCACAGTTTGTATGAAATCACTATACACACACCTGTGTGCAATGGTGTGAACATGAGCTTTGCCCTACGGCAGCTTTCCGCTCTAGCAGAAACACTGAGCACCTGCTGGAGGTGGTTAAGGAGGCCACAGCTGCCACAGGTGAGACATGAACAAACGCTGAGCGGAGTGTCTTACATTTTCACAGCTTCTGAGGTTTTGACCCAGCTGCATTAATACTGTTCTAACACACATGTACAGCATTCAAAACCTCTGCTTGACTCTGAACCACGTGAGGGATCATATAAGTGGAGCATTACAGCAGATTTTCCTTTGTGCTGACAGCAGGGTCAAAAATGTGAGGCTTTTCGTTGTTCTGGTTAAGGGTTCGAGTCTGGCAGGAGCTCATCAAACTGAGCAAGACTTCATTCTTTTATCACCTTTATGACAGCTCCAGTTTTTTGAGGTGGAGGCCCTGTCAGGCATCAATCCTCAGGAATCCCAAGCAAGTGTGTGTGTGTGTCACAATAGTTTGGTTCCAAGACATCTTTATTCACCTTTTATGTTGAAGACCTGAGTGTGTGTGTGTGTGTGTATGTGTGTGTTTGAGAGAGAGAGATAGCCCTCAGTAAGGTTCACTTACTTCTTAATAGACAAAAACAGCAAACTAGTCCCAATTTGTATTGGATATAATGTAGAATTGTTGTTCATATTTTTGAAATGGCCATTACTACAATGACTCATTTAAAAACATTTGATACTATATGTGAAAAACTCAGTATTTTCCTCCCTTTGAAGAAGTTGGAGAATCTTTGATTTTAAAACTACTTTGATATTAGTTTCTATTACACTGATTCCAAGACCGTAACTTCTATAAAAAACTTCAGTATAGGTTTTCAATATATGGTTCTTAGTTTTTTGTAATTGATTACCTTTGTGCTCCTTTGACATCCCTAATGTTTTAATTTTTAAGTTAAGATTTTTTTAATAAGTTATATGTAATACAGCACTCGGTTTTCCAAAGATCCAGTCTTTAAGGCTGTGCAGGCACTCACTGGTGTAGACACATCTCTGGTGTAGAATCACTGCTCTGTATCTCAGTTTGTTTTGATCACGGTTGGAGTGTAAACTGAGTAAAGGATTACACTCTCTGTTTCTGCTGTGAAGTTCTTTACTCTCACGTCCAGATAAAGTTCACACGCTATACGGTGCGGCCCACCCGACCCCCTCCCTCCTCTGATCTGTGTAATGGCCCATCTTCTTATCCCTCTGTCACTGGAGTTTCCATTTCTACATTCTTATGTTTCTGCCCTTCATCTCTCCACTCTCAGTCTGTTTTGCTGTCTCATTGTCCATCTCTCTTCTTCTCTTTTCACACTCTTTATTTCTTTCTATCTCTCCTCTGTCATTGAAGTTTCTCAGGCTGTGAGATTAAGTGACTGCCTGGCTTAATCTGTGGTGTGCAGCTAGCTATGAAGTTCAGGTAGCAATGGCCAGCTTTTCCAAAGAGATAAGAGGCAGGCAGAAGATTGCAAGTGTGCAGTGTGGTATTTGACCCATAGACAGAAATGATAAGCAGCCAGGCCAAAAAAAATATCTCGAGACCCTTTTGTTGGTGTGATTCTGTACGATTGCGGCAACATTTGCTGTAAAAACTCTGGCTCTGTTTCAAAACTTATAATGAACTGACTTCCTGTCTACCAATGTTGAAGAGCAGCCAACCAAAAGTAGCAATGGTACTGAATGAGGTGCTAAAATGATTTGGAGATGTAGTTACTTTGATTTTGTTTCACTGATGTATGACTTCATTGCACCTGTTGTAAACTAATTGAATTTTAATGTCACACTAATGTGATACACACCATTACACACATCAATTCAGCTTCCACCTAGACAAATGATAATACTAGAGAACTGTGACTGTACAGCAAGTTGAACAAACTCACAGTTCAACTTTGAAATTATTAATATTCTTGGTATTTTAATCAATACAGCAACAAATACTGTGCTATGCACAAACAACAGTTAAAGCTGACTGATAATGGACTGTCTGTGTTTATATTTATAACCATTTACAAATAAAGACATTCTGATAAACAGTATAACCAAAAGTGCAAAAAGCCAACAGATAAAAGTTACTTAGTAGGGGCAACCCACCAAGCTGTCAAATTTAGCGTAACAGAAACTAATGCTAACCCTTATTTGTTAATCTCTATCATTGACTCTGTTAGAAAAGCCTTTGATTGTGAAGTTTAAAGGTTCTTTCCTGCAGGCCCTATGAAAGATATTTCATCTTTACACTTCTCCCTAAATGCAAAGCGAATGAGAGTCAGATGAATATTTAGCCAGCACAGTCTGTTCACCAACTGATGCTTGTTACCGATTAATGATTTGTTGCTCTTATGACAGTACTTAAGCTTGTGAAAGAGAGCAGTTGACAACACTGTAGGCCAAAACAAGCAGGAACAACTTCCACTAGACCTGATAACTACAGCTCAACTCTGTACAGACATGTTCAAGCTCACAGTCATTATCCAAGAGAAGCCCACATTGTTTAATACTTGTTTTTATACTTATAACACTGGACTTTGTGCCAAGGTTTTTCCAGTAGAATTTGCTGTTGTAGAACATCAAGTTAGTGTATTAATCTCTATATTTTCTAGATTAATCTCTCTTTCTCTCTCTCTCTCTCACTCTGTTGCAGTCGACTGACTTTGAGCAGTGAGGTGAACAGAGGGAAATGAGCAGGAAAATCAGCAAAAAAGGAGCAGCCCTAACAAATGAGTCTCTGCTTTCCTCAAATTAATCCCATCATGCTCTGGGGCAAGTGAACACAATTTCCATGGCAATTAGGATTATGGCAACAGGAAGTATTGGTAATTTTTCATTGATGTTGGTGAGTCCTGTGCGTCTTCTTGGTCACATAACTGCACATCTATGACACCATAACAGGGTTGAAGCTTCAGAACGCCTCATTTCCTGTTGGTGCAGGTTGATGACATGCTGAAAAGTTGAGTAACTCTTGTGCCAGCAGGGATCTGCTGGAGAGATACGTTTAACATGTTCCATATAGATTGGAACAGCCTGAACTCTCTGTGCTCTAAAGAAACAGGAGTGAAAGGGGGAAACAGGGGAGATGGAAAAAAGCAAAGGAGGGTGAGAATGATTCAGCAGATGCAAATTTACCCTCCCTGAGGCACCAGAGCGAAACATGTTTATTCAGTTAAGTGCAGAATGTCTCTGCAAATTCATTCATTCATTCAT
>JAZGTK010019264.1:0-11460 GCA_036877625.1 Ambastaia sidthimunki
CAGGCTTATGACCAGAAGAATACCATCCCCACGGTCAAGCACGGAGGTGGGTCATTGATGATGTGGGGCTGTTTTTCTGCGGCAGGAACTGGCAATCTTGATCATGTACCTGGCATCATGGATTCCCAGAAATACCAGGTCATTTTAAAGAAAGTGATGCCTTCTGTTGACAAATTAAACCTTGGTGATCATTGGATCTTCCAGCAAGACAATGATCCCAAGCACACCTCCAAATCAACCAAAGCTTGGTTGGGGAAAAGATGCTGGAGCGTCCTGGAGTGGCCTTCTCAGTCACCAGATTTAAATCCAACTGAAAATCTTTGGTGGGACTTGAAGAAGGCAGTTGCAGCACGGAAGCCGTCAAACATCACTGAGTTAGAGGTTTTTGCACGTGAAGAATGGGCAAAGATTCCAATCGAGAGGTGTAAGAAGCTTGTCAGTACTTATCAAAAACATTTATTAGAGGTTATAAAAACTCAAGGACGCTCCACAAGGTACTGAAGCTGGGGGTTGAATAATACTGCACATGCGCATGTGTTACTAGAGTTACAATTTTCATTTGAACTTCAAAGTTAAGTCAACTTCTGTTGTCAAAATAACTCAGATATGTATCAATAAATATTGTTTGTTTTTTCTTCTTGTTTTTTTTCTTATCTTTCATCAACATCACTATAATGTCTATTGAGGTGAGGGGGTTGAATATTTCTGATTGCAAGTGTAGATGTTTAAAGCTAGTCTCTCTTATATTTTAATTTATATCAAGTACTGCTATCTGAAGACAGGCAGTGTTTTATTACAATTAAGAGAAAATAAAATTGAAATATTTGATGTTAAGAACATTTTAATGACCAATTACAAAGTTTTGTACGACACAAATCTGGGTTGTAAATATTGATTTATTGTATGCACTTACAAAGTTTTGGCACACATTTTGTCATTTGTTTCTTCACCTTTAATAAATCTTTGTTTAAATATTTATATCATATATATTTATATCTTTATATCACTCTGCATTAAAATTAGTGGATTGTTGCTAAAGAACCTACTGTACACAAAACAGACAAAACAAAAAACAATCAGTCATCGTTCATATCTTCATCCACAGTATGTTCAGTCAATCATTGTGTTTGTCCATTCTTTCATAGTCAGACCTTTTGTGATCTTCTCAGCAGTGACCATGCAAAAGGTCAAAGGTCACCGTTCATGTTTACTCATAGTGTCTCCTCTCTCTACCACAGCCACTCCATTCCCATTGCACAGACGCTCCTTCAGAATTATGTCTACGTAGAATTCCGCCACTATAGGACAGTGCTCGGATGCCACACCACCCCATGACCAGTTATTGGGAATCCAGGGATTGGTCAGTCCCTCTCGCACCACTGAGTAATGACCTGAAGGGGGCGGCAAAAACCCAAACATTATCTCTAGAAGCTATTACATAGTCAAGATTACACTGTTCTCATTTATAGAGCCATAGAACCCACCTGTGTAGATCTTCTTGAGTGAGCGGCTGGTCCAGATGTTGTCCAGGCAGAGGGAACCTTGCGGTGTTCGGGTGCTGATGTTGGTAAAGACAGACGGTGGGATAAGAGCGGTCAGTTTCTCTTTCCTCAGGTGCTCCATCTCAAGGCTGTCGGGAGCTGTGCCAAAGTGCCCGAGGACCAGCAGCTCTCGCTCACCTACCTCAGCAACAACAGCAGAGAATAGAAGAAAACAGAGTGGTAAATATTACATTTTACATCTGCTGAGAAAGCGAATTAAACTTCTCAATAACATGCTTTAGTGCAGCAATATCTAAACCTATCCACATACATTAAAACTTCTGAATCTTAACATGAAACATGTTGAGAACATGTTCTGGTCACCTTTTACTTATTTTTAAAAGAAACAAGAAATCATACTTTGTTTATAAAATATTAAGGTATTAAGATTTAAACATTTTCCAGTAAAGCCCCCAAACACAACAAATTGTGTTACGTTCTGTGAAAATTTACCTCAAGCCTTGATCAATTTCTGACCGGGTACCAGTGTACACAGTATGAGCCAATACTGAATTCAAACATCTAACCATAAAGACAGCGTTTGAGTCTGATAACCCTGCGGCGCTCGCTCAGACTGACACAGAACAGATAAGCTGCTCTTCTATCACCTGTGAGACAGATGCAATAATGCACAAGTAACACATACCTTTGAGAGTTTCCTGGATACCAGTGTTTAGTCTGTGGGTCTTGAGCTCACCGGAGGGGCTGTTTTTTCCTTTCTGCTCTCCAGGCGATAGTGCCGCTGTCATGTGCAAATTAACCAGCGTTAGCTCCGACGAGCCAATCTGGTTAAAATGACAGTTGGGTGAGATTTAGGAGTCATATAATTCAAACTATTGAATGTGAACATGTTTTCTGTTACATAATAAGATGAGGACTAGATTTATGACAGTGTGTGTGTAATCTACATAGAACAGATCAAATAAAAACATAAATACCATAAAATGATATAAGCCCTCTGATGTCATTTTACAGTATGATAAACCTTTGGTGGTCTTATCTTAGTCTTTAAGGCAAACTTAAACATACATCAGTAACTGTTTAAAAACTTGATATCTGTATTCCAGGTTTACTTACATAAAAACGCCCTACGTATGGCTGAAAACGCGGATGTTTTCCATTTCCATTAGTTTCAGGATTTTCCAGGACTGTGACATCCTTCATTTGAATTCCGGAAGAGCAATCCCACAGAAAACCGGAGTACTCTGCACCCTGAAACAAATTAAACCCAAAAGAATAGGATTCACCAACAAACTTATTTCTAACACAACAAAACATTCTGCAGAAAGAAGGAGGACCCAAACGTTAACCTAAACATTGTGGTAAGAAATGGTTTAAAATATAAAAACTACTAAAAACTTTAAATAGTTTGAAAGCAGAACACTTTTAATAAATGGTTTATAAAAGTTTACAGTGCAAACTGCTGTCTTTACACAATGCTAACAAAACCCTTTACAAACCACATCATAGTCACCAGAGCCTATAGTATGTTTTATCTCAGGCCTACAAGACAAGCAGACACTACTAATCAATATTTACATAGCTAGAGGATGAATTGTGAATTGTTTTAGTATGCTGTGTGTTTAGCTAAAGGCCACAGGACTGTGGTGAATCATGTGGGTGAGCATGTGTCAGGTTAGTGTCAAATTAATTTTTACATCTGCAGCCTTTGTGCCTGATGCCTCATTTACATGCAAAGATAAGAAAGACAGGAGGAAAAGGTAGATTTGTATCAAATTACTAATCTTCTGAACCCTCCACCAGGTGCATGTTTTATAGAGTTTGTATTGAAAATAAATGGTGAAACAGGATTCAGCATACGCATACTTCTGAAATGAAAGCTGAAAAATGAGTGGTAGAGAGATTTAAGCAATCCCTTTTAAATACTACAGTACAGGCCTTAGTAAGTAAGTACTGAACTCAGTACTGCCATATGACATCAAATAAATGATATAAATGATATCACAAATTGGTGTGGCTTATTAAAAAGATGTGTTCCATTTCTTTATAATCAGATATACACCTGGTGGACAATAATCCCTTTTGACCTTTTAAAAAATTGGCCCTGGCAATGTACCAATAACAGAAGTTGTTTACATTACCAGTAATTTATTGGTAAAGTGCTGTGTGAACACAGAAGAGGATTACCGGTAAACTCACAGAACGTAAAAGGCTGCTTTAAGCCAATCAGAACATTGACACGGATAACACGTTTATTCTGTGCTGTGTACAGGAGTCAAAGCAGAGATGGATGTTCATCTAAATTATGTATTTGGGTCAAAAGTGACTGAAAGAATGCAAACATTTGCATCTTATATAGAGGCCACATGCCACAAGACAACCCTGGGGTAAATTACTTTAGCCATTTTTTACCAGAAAATTACCAGAATTACTTTATTGGGTAGTGAAATGAGCAAAAAAAGAAAGCATTTAACAATGATCTAGTAACAACCCAGGATACTCTAGAAACCATCAAGGAATGCCTGAGCAACCACTCAGGACACTTTACTACAGCATAACAACATACTAAAAACACTCAGAACACTTTTGCAACCGCATAGCAACACCCTGGCAACCACCCACAACGATGCACAGGCAAACAGCACTCACATTTTCTTCAGACAACTTAAAAAATCTAGGTGTAAAATAGAAGTAATAATTAAGGCTGTCAGTGATCAACATATTATACAAAACCACACAACTAACTGTACAGTCTAATATAAGCATATGATTGCATTTAAATGCTTTGAAATACCACATGCTTTTTAATTTCCCACATATCTTGACTACAGGAAAATAACTGGTATCATTCATTCTGGATAACCTTGATTAATATTAACTGTAAGCAGACCTTAGCGGTGAGAAGCAAGCATCAGGAATTGACAATGTCCTCTATAATCTCCTGCATTTATCTTACATGACAGTAAAATCACCATTGATCCAAGAGCTCAGAGAGTTTATGTCTGCTCTGCTTCATTACTCAGACATTTCCTGTGTGGCTAAACAACACAATCCAGAGAACATCTTGTGTTTGGCCAGGCACCACTGGACAAGGTAAAGATTTCTGTCTGTTGTGTAAATGTTGTGCTTATGTTCCCTTTCACAACCATTAAAAGTTTTGGAAAGAAACATTTCCAGCAACTAAGTGACTGGAATTTAGGGTTATTCCATTTCCAAACATACTGTGAGGTGCTTGTTACTTTACAAGGCTGTATTTTGGATTTAGGCCAGATTCGGTCAGAATGTGTAAACATTTTCCAACACTTGGGGGGGATTCTGCAGAAATCTCACAGAATCAGGTGGACATGATGTTGATCAGTAGGACATGTGCCTGGATCAACATCACTGTTGGTCATGGAACAACCTTTCTATGAACGATATATGTAACAAATATACAGATATACAGTAGAGATCTAAACACTTACGTTACTGGACTGTCCAGTGGGTTTGTCTGAAACAGCACATTTCCACAGACCTCTGGAGCTCTTCCACTTACGCACACTGGAGAGTGTGGGCTGGTTCAACTCAGCACAAAACTGACAAAAACAGAAAGAACAAGCATTAGCGGTGGAAAAGATGGGGCTGGATTCCCTCCTCATTACAGCAGCAGTTGCTTAGGAAAATACTGTTGCATTAATGCCTTTACATTTCTTCCAAAACTAGCTGAAAACTGAAATCAGTGTGTTCCTAAGGTTTGCATCAGACCAAAACACTGCAAGAGAAAAATACTGACAAAATCTCAGCTTATCACAGATAAGCTCAATAAAACATAAATTACATTTTTGGCAACTTAGATTTAATACAGGGCAAAACATCCTTTGTACAATATAACGAAGTGCCTTAGTTATATAATCACTAATTATATATCACAATAATTGATATATATGGTGGTATATTGAGAACCATACTGGTATTGACCAATTTTAGTGTATATTTTAAAAAGTACTAAACAGTTTTGCACCCTTTTACTGTAAAAACTGTAATAATGTTTTTATGTCCGATTTTACTTAAAGCATGTTCATTTTTAGATAGGAGCTTTATTGTGAACACCTGTATAAAAAAACTACAATGGTTGACTCTCTCTCTGCCTACTTGGTCGTATTTTTACTGATTCATTGGCCAAATAAATAAACACTAAATAAACTAAATTAAAGATGAATTAATAACATTATTGTTTTTTTTAATACTAGGAACTACACAATTAGCAAAATCCTCCAATTCTTAGTTTTGTGATGCTGGACAAGCGTACGCTGCCAAATTCCTCATGATTTCATAATGCTATTAAATTTGATCACCCAATGTCAGAGAAAGCAAAACTCTACATGCTGAATGTTCCAGCAACACAACCTGGCTCTGTTCTACAGAAGAGCACAAACTGAGCATGCTTACCAGAAGCTGGGAAATCTGATAACTACATCTGACATTCCCATTACCTCAAACCCTTTCAGTTATGTTCTATAATTAACCGAGAGCAAGAAGGGAGAGCTTCCTGTCAGAGCACCAGCAGACAGACTCGGGAGTTACGGCCACACAGAGTTCAACAGAACCACAGATACCATCAGCTGATCTTTAAAAAGCAACTAAAGAATGTAGGCACAGCTTGTTTTTGGCAAAAAGCAGAGAACCGCTACTCAACAAACATAAAACCAAATAATTAAAGATCCATTAAATACCTGCCTCCAGCTGCCAAAATCTGTATCTGCCCTCTAGTCTTGTATAGAAGTCTTGAGTTCTTTTCTTTTAGTAAAGTTACATTGTGTTCTAACCAGACAACAACAAATGAAAAGCATTCTCTTCCATGTAAATTCAAGTTTGTAAAGCACAAAGCAATACTTTAGCCCTGCGCCCTTCATTGGACTAACATACTCTTCTAACTGGCTGTAATTTTGCTGCATTGTTGAGTTTGAACAGAAAAACGATTGCTGCTGGAATTTTGTTGCGTCAATCCAGTTAGAACACGTTGTAAATCTGAACACGGGACAACAATGGTAGCGAAACAGGTACGGTACGTTACCGCAATTAAATTGAACTGATGACGCCAAAGAGTTTTGGCATTGTACCTGCCTAAGAGAATCAGCTGACACAGTCCAACTAACAAAAAAAACAGTTCTCTGCTATGCTAATAGTGCTCAACACAAGACACACGATTCAATGATTTCAATGCAGTATGGCATGGGCTTGCTAAATTAACAAGTAGTTTTAGAAGTAGTTTTAATTATTTTTTAGTACTTTGGCAGTTGTGGTCCACTGGTTACTGAGTCAGGCTTGTAATTAGAAGGTTGCTGGTTTGACTGCAGTGCCGGCAGGGAGCAACTGACGAGTCCTTGAGAAAGGCACCTATCTCCGATTGCTCCCCTGGCGCTGCAGTGATAGCTGCTCACTGCAGGTGTGTGTGTGTGTGTTCACGATTTTTAGTGTGTGTTCACTCCTCACCAGTGATGGGTCAAATTCAGAGGTCACATTTTAGGTATGGGTTACCATATCTGACAAAACATGTCATTTGCCCTTAATGAAGCATAGGCCCTACTCATTTCTCTCAACTTGTTTGCCATCATGTTTTTCCCCACAGAGGTAATTGCTATGCATTCTGGGACTGACAAAAATACAAGCCATGCTTCTCTAGAATCTGACCAAAACAAGGTATCTCAGAGAGCAATCTTACTGTCTGAGCTTCTGGAACAGCCTTCATTTAGTGAGCAAGTCTTTTATGCCTTAAAAGGCTGTCTTGGTAGTTTAGAAAACAAGTGAATGGGTTGCACTGGAGGGGGACATGAAGATAGTTAAAAACATTTTCCTTGAGACAAATGCATGAGAGCAATTCAGAAATCAGATTCTCAGCTGGTGATTCTTAAAGGTAGCTTCTGATGATAAAATTAGATAATATTAGTCATAATATTTGTGTATTACTCAGACGATGAGATGGCCATATATTTCCAGTACAAATACAAGTGTGTTTATAGAAACTCAGTTTCTGTTAGTCATTTATTCCTCACACTACAAACACCTGATCTCAAAATATTTTTTTTATTACTATATACAGCATATACATGTATATAGCATATAGATGGCTAATGATTTACATTTTTTAATGGTATTGGCTAAAGCAAGCATCAATAATATTATTGTTCATATCTACAGCAATAGCACACCACTCCTCAACAAGCTTTATTCATTGTTCTAAGCAGACCTGCAATTTTTCCTGGTAGATGCTACAACACAAGGAACAAAGTCCCTTAAACCTACTTCTCAAGAAGGGTTTTCTTGTAAGAATGTGTTCTTTATAGTTCAGATACTCAGAAGTGTCCACAAACACACACACACACACACACACAAACACACACACAGTTGTGTCCTAGTTACAGTTACAGTCCTATGTTTGCAGGAGAGCATTTGCATTGGTCAAAATAAGAGAAAGACAGAAGTGTGGGGAGAGAAAGACAGAAAGCGAAACACATCTGAACATCTGTACATGTCATGGAGAAAAACATCAGATCATCTTTAATGAAATGCTGGCAGTTTTGCCCGCTAGTAAACTTCATAATGACACATAGTTCTGTGGTCTGGGGGAAGTCGCTTTGGTCACGAGAAGCTCAGAGAAACTGTTTGACCACAAACTCTGGGTTCCATGGCAACCAAAACACAAACTGTCAACAAAACATCCCAAAACTGAAGCAGAAGGCTGAACAATGCTTTGCAGGCAGTTTGCAGAGGTAGCAAAACATCAAGGCACATCCAAAGCCAATGACTGTCTAACAACTGGTTGATTTTACAGCATACAGTAGAAACATTTCAGGATGCTCCTCTGCTGAAGAGAACAGTATGCAGAGCTGTAATATAGGCCACAAGCAGCTACTTTAAAGAAGCCCAAATATTAGGTAGTTTGGATTTGTTTAAATATTTTATCCATTTGATTAATTCCCATATTTCCATAACTGATTTCATAGTTATGATACATGATTAATACTTGAATATGTGGAAAATAATAATATAGTAATATTAGTAATATTATATATAGTACACAGTAATATAGAACTGGTAGATAAAGAAAATTGAATGTCTAACTTTTCCATTGGTTTAAATTGACTATCATGAGCCACAATTTAAAAAACAATGATTTTAATTCAAGTCTTTAAGTCTTTAATTTAAATTCCTCTCTTTGATCTCATTTGGAAATACTATAATTTAACAGAATTGCAATTCTCATGGAATGCAGCTTAACTGGAGAATAATTGACCTGATATGTCTAACCTGCCTTATTGACTCTATCCAGAGTCCAGAGACATTGGTTCAAAACACCAGAGTCATGCTCTTTCATTCTGGGCCAAAAGTCAAAGATGCATGTCTTTCTATCTCAGGCTGTCCGGTCAGCACTTGTGAAAGCTGTCTAGAGGAAAGAACAGCGCGATGGGCTCACTGCAGCGTTCACAGCAGTGGTGTTAAAATCCCTCATTCACGTCCCATATGACTCTCAGTTAGACAGTAACAGAGTCAAGAGGAAACAGTAATAAGTCAAAGTGAAAGAATGAACATGAGGGAACAGAAGCAAACCACTGTGTTGCTGAGCTTTTCAATAAAGATGAACTTCTCAATTTTGTTGTATCATCACAAAAGGTCGCCCATGTCACCTATTGACTTTTGGACAATTTGTTGCTTTACATCACTGTCACTGTGTGAACACCCCCTCACTGGGACAATCTCCATGGACTTAATGGTGATCAGGTTCACGTGGGGCAGTTGTGGTCTACTGGTTAGTGAGTCAGGCTTGTAAAAATGCAGAGGTCACATTTCGGTTATAGGTAACCATAACTGACAAAAACATGTCACTTTCACGGCCTACACATCACAAGGATTGAACCAGAAACCTTTTGATTACCAGCCCTGTCTCTTAACCACTACACCATGCCACACTACATTAACTGCAATGTGATGCAGAGTGAAAAAGGAGAACGGAGAAATATAGAACACGATTCTCCTTGAGTCCTCTAACTGACACACTCTGTTAACCTACTTTACCAGTCTATTCCCAGCTTCAGACAACACTGAGGAAGACCTTACACACACACACACACACACATTACACACTCACAGCTCTTTGTGCTTCTCATCTGCAGTAGAACAAAAATAACATCCTAAAAAACAAGGTTTGACTGGGTTCAGAAAGAATAGGAAGGAGAGCTTTTTACATTTAAAATAGCCTTTTTCTATTATTGTTACAGGGTTTACAGGTAGTCAGTTTGAGATTTTGCACAGTTAATACCATTACAGTTTATTACAGTTAACACTATTACTATTTACACCAAAAAAATCATTGTAAACTGTTAAGCTATTATGATAACTATATTTGTTATAATATATTATTATGTTATAATATATTATTATGATATTTTTATTTTAAACTATTATCTTTTTAGTTATCGTTCATCATTCATCCTTGGTGTGAACGGACCTTTATGCATTGAAAAATAAGTTGAGGTAGAAGAAATGAGATGGGTGTGATGGGTCTTATCTGTCAAATTGTAACACTACCTTGTCTAGAGCTTCCCGATCAGCCAAGTCCTGAACTGCAAGCAGCTTAATGCTGGAGAGAGAGAGAGAGAGAGAGAGAGAGAGAAAAAGAGAGAGAGAGAGAAAAAGAGAGAGAGACAGAAAAAGAGAGAGAGACATTAAATTCTTTGGTCACTCACTACCACACTAATTTGGATATTTTGGAATTAACATATTGTTTGGAACTTACCAATTTACCTGAAACTTATATTTGATCAATTACCTTAACATTGAGGAAAAAATGAGTGTGGTGCACAAAGATCAATAACACATTTCCTTAAAAAGTGGATCCCTTAAAAGCAATTATATAAATTAATTAATACAAAATATATTATTGAATATTAATATAAGTATTTTTAATACAAAAATAAAACAAGGCAATGATGGTGATAACAATACTCTGCAAATGATGACAGGAAAATCTTCCAGGTTAGTGCTTGAACAATATAATATAGCAAGAAAACAGTAGGGAAATGTTCTGTGAAGGTCTCTGAATTAAAGACTTCAGTGTAGATAATTTAGTGCCAAATGGTTTTTAACAAGTCATGAAGAAATAAGGTGTAGATTCCAATGAGAAATACAGTAAAAAGACATGATGTTTTCATCAACAGCCAATTTATACCTAAAAAAAAAAAAAACGTTGTTTCACAAAATGTTGTTTCACACAGTGGAGGTTCTACAGCTTGACGGAATTAGTTCCACTCAAAAAAAAATAAGCCAGTCAGCTTGACCCGTTCCCTCTTTCTTTGAGCCTGATGAATGTGCCTCATATCCCATGTGTTAAAGTTGGCTGGGGTGCCTTAGCAACTTTAGAAAGAACTGTATTGGCAAGTTGCTCTTACCTCTCACATCACAGCTTTGATTGGCTAATACTGAAATAGCTCTGGTCTCTGGAGCAGTAGATTTCAAGTGCTTAAACAAAATGATCAGGAAGGCTGGTGCTATTACTGGACACACCCTAGACAAAGTCAAGGACTGCCTGTCCCCGGGGCTCCAGCCCTAGCGTCCACACCTTGTGTTGTCCAACCGTCCCTTCCTTAACATAATGAGAACAACATGCCCAGTTTGTGCTGTGCATCACGTTAAGAGCATTGCTATTTTCAGGATACAATTCTACCTTCTCTGTTGTTTAACAGTGTGTTTTTATGTCTAAATAAAGTCCTTTCTAAAAGCATGTCATCACTTTTACAGGGAGTGCAGAATTATTAGGCAAATGAGTATTTTGACCACATCATCCTCTTTATGCATGTTGTCTTACTCCAAGCTGTATATGCTCGAAAGCCTACTACCAATTAAGCATATTAGGTGATGTGCATCTCAGTAATGAGAAGGGGTGTGGTTTAATGACATCAACACCCTATATCAGGTGTGCATA
>JAZGTK010019265.1:0-11460 GCA_036877625.1 Ambastaia sidthimunki
ATGTTGCATTAGAGAGAAAATGTAAGAATAAGATCTGTATTTCATTTAAAATTAATGAAGGGGTGTTTGGAAATTAAAGAGATGGCTAACATTGTGGTTTGACATTTTATTTGCTATATCCTGAAGATTGTCCTGTGAAGAGGTGTGAGTCATCAAACCATTTTACGTATAAAGCGGAGCCTTGTGTGGTTTAGAGCTCACTGGGTGCACCCACACATACTAAATATCAGCACGAGTCTATGAAGCCTTTCATAATTAGAAAGTGGAAAACAAGCCTTCAATGTCCTGGACAACATACATTTATACAACCCACATAGTCTCCGAATAACAATGTTACAACCACCTGTTGCTATTTTGGATATTATGTATAATCAAAAATTTGCTGAATGTCAAATGCTTCTGTTTACCCCAGTACAGATTTAGGCATAAATGTTTGCAATGATTATGTTAGGATGAATGATATTAAATCTCTTCCTGCTTTTAAGTTGTACTCTAAATATGTCTATTGTGATACAGTTGTGAAAGAAAAAAATTTACAAACACAGATACGAAGTTTGTTTGTGCAATACCAGCAATCCAGAGCATGTATTAGGAGTGCATGTCATTTTAGTTAGTTGTAAGAAAGAAATAACCACATTTTAGCTGTATTATTTATTTTAAGTATTTTATTTAAAAATTGCAAGACTGTTTTAATGTTCTAAGGACAAACAACAATTTAAGGGACCCTGTGTCACCCTGCACTTCTGGCCACAACTGTGCTCAGGGTATTTCATAAAGAAGCATGTTGTTTTTTTGAGAAAACAATAACGTATCATATATACAAACAAAGCAGACATTAATAGGAAAATTGCAATTAAAACTATTACTTTTGTGCCCGTAGTGACAGTGCAACAATGATACTGTAGTACAATCCTACAAATTTTAATTTGGGGTTGTTTGGGAATCCCAGATCAAATTATAGACAAAATATACTGTTTAATTTATGGTAAAACAAAATGCCTTTGGTTAAGCTTTGCTTTCTTTAAATAGAAGAGTGTCTCAGCTCTACACAGGCCAGCATTTTCTGTTCCCTTATTTTGCAATTTCTGTCTGTCTTCTTCTGTCACTAAAGCGTTTACCATCAATATATTTTGGTAAAAACTTTTTCATAATTTAACATACATTGACTCATTAATAGCCCTGAAAGTCATTAAAAGCATTAAAATCCCCATGTGAAAATCCCCATGACTGATTTTATAAACTTTAAACAAAACTTTACTTTTAAATGTACTAAATTACATTTATTTAGAAAGATTTTTAAAAAATGTCAGGTTGTGGTAAATTATCATGTGAAAAAAATTATTAATTTATATATTTTAAGAAATTAAAACAGATTTTACTAAAAATATCATCTTTTACAGTAGTTACACAAGTTTTACAAATAAATACAGCCTTGCGTGACTTACAACTCACAATTGATATGATTATTTGATCATATTTGAAACAGATCAGGCTGCTTCACCTTTTGACATATTACACATCATTAATATTTACAGTAACATCAAAATGTGTAGACAGTCAGCTTTTCTTTCTCACACAAATGTTACATTTCAATATATGTGTGCAGTATGTATGGAGAAGTAGGTAATAGACTATAGACCCTTAAATTGATTAAACCACCTCAGGTCTGTGGTTATGAAGAAAAATCATCTTTTTGTTTCTACTCACGGACTACAAAACACAAAACTGAAACTTACTTTCAAATCCCTTCAAGAGAATGGAAACCTACAGTATCTATCTAATCTTATCTAATCTGTCTGTTTGTTTACAGAATATAGAATATTTTATTTGAAATTCTATAATGTATACATAGATAGATAGATAGATAGATAGATAGATAGATAGATAGATAGATAAATAGATAGATAGATAGATAGATAGATAGATAGATAGATAGATAGATAGACAGATTTTTATTTTTTTCAATTTTGAAACTTTCCATTTTCCTTTAAAGTAAAAAAAAAATTCTATGACTAAAATTCCAACTCATATGCAAATGTTTTTCACCCACTTGCTGGTGCGTTTATGACTTCCTCTTTCAAGCATCAATATAAGCTGGGCTGAAGATCTCTCTCATCCTAAACTGCGGCACTCCACTCATCTCAGCATCAACATGCCTCTGCACACATATTTCCTGTTGCTAACAGCTTCAGTCTGCTGCTTCACAACCTTGCTTGGTAAGAAACTGTTGCTGCTTACGTGCTCACCATAACATTATCCTATTATCTTAACATTACCAGTCAGTCATATCTTTGTGGTAAATTATTAGTGACATTAATGTTACTAGTGTCTTGTTGTGGTGTTTGGCTAAATTCTGTGTTGTCTAGATAAATCTCTGCCGCGCTGTCTTTATGTATATTTTCAAGCATTATTATACAAGAAAATCAATATAAAATAACAGATTTTAAAAGCAGACCAAAGTTGATATAATGTACCAGTACAATGCAGATTAAGTTACTCAAATGTTGTCACAAAAACTTATTTTATAAAAATAAGTTATTACTTAATTTTAAAAACAGAACTTTTCTTTGCATGAATTTACTCAGCCTTGTGTCTGATTCAATGTTTTTCATTGTAAATAAATAATTTAAAATATGCTTGTCTTCTTTCAGCATTTCCCATGGATGGTTTTGCTACCAACAACAAGTGTAACTGTCTAAGCACCACTGCATCCATAATCCCACCTCGGCTGTTCCAAAGGATTGAAATTCTGCCTCCAGGTGCACACTGTCGCAAAACCGAGATCTTGTGAGTTGTGCTGTTTGTTCATATACATCTGTGCACGGCCCCTTCTTCAATCACGGACATGGGGGAAACGTGCAGGGGGTGCATGTTTCCTTTATGTGCTAAACCACAGAGCTCATTTCATTATTTGCCCATAGCCCACACAGCTCACACAATGCACAAATAAATGTCACTTATAGGGCAATTGATGTTTTTCTTTTGCTATGTAGGTCATATCACAGCATATATTCATAAATTTTTGCATTAATGCATCAAATTAATGCCTTTTTTCTTATATCTTCAGGATTACCAAAAAGGACAACAAAACAGTTTGTGTTGACCCTGAAGCAAAATGGATCAACAATGTTTTGTCCAGAGTCATGAAGAGGTAAGCCACCCATCTAAAAATCGATATGTGAGAAAAATCTATTTCTGTTCTAACAAATCTGTGAAGATTTTACCACTTGGTTTTCTAACTTTTTTTCTTTATTCCATCAGCAAAAGAGCAGTAAAGGAAACTCCTATACCTACTGCGGCATGAATTAACGCAGACAAGATCAACCACAACAAAGACCTTCAAACATTGTTTTTCTTCAAAATGTCAAATCAACTGTACCGAATGTTACTCGGCTTGATGTAGTCACAAATTATTTTGAAAATAAAAACCTTACAAACTTGTTCCTTCAAAAAAAACACATCTTTATTGCTTCCAAAGTGAAAACACAAGAGGAATATTTTATTTTACAATCTTGTCAAAAGTTGTAAAGTTAACACAATAAAGATGAGTTTGTTTTCCATATCACCATATGGTTTTATGGACCAAACCAAACATTTACAAAACTTGTTTTGTCAGTTTAGGAAAAAAAACATTGTTAAGCCCACATGTTAGGAACCATGCTTTTTTTGTTTTCTAGTCACAATGGGTAATTAAAACTCAAGGTTTTGCATCATCTTACAATCACTCAAGTCCTTTTGTTTCTCACACATGACTGAGCCCAGACCCTGGATCCTGCTAGGGCCTACATTCAATAAAAACTAAACTCTTATAAATAAAGGTGCTACAAAAGGTTATTCACAGCAATGCCTTTGAAGAGGCTTTTTGGTTCCCTAAAGAACCAGTCCAAGATTCTTAAAAGAACCATTTCTTTCTTTTCATAGTCTAAGAAACTTTTTCCATTACACAAGAACCCTATGTTAAACAGAATAATTCTTCTGTATGTTAAAAGTTCTTTATGGAAACATAAAGCCGAAAATGGTTCTTTTATGGCATTGTTTAGCACCTTTTTTTAACAGTGTACAGAGTATATTTTCCCCATTCTTTCCACTTTAGAAACACAACCTGAGTGTTGAATAATCTGGATTAAAACTTGGGTAAATTACTCCTTTTTCAAGAGTAAATATATTCAGCTGATATGAATGCTGATCTCACTCTGAACACAAGACTAATAGTAACACTATCTTTTAAGGGGATTACATGATTGGTTTTAAATGTATTCAAATAAAACCACAAGAAAAAAATAACAGCCTTTCCAGTAAACCAGGAAATAGATTTTCTCTTCAATGTATGCTACCCTTTAACAGAAATGCTTTACATATTTGTGAACCACAATATTTTTTCTATATGAATATTATTAAATATATTATTAAAACTGGTTCACTCCAGTTTTAGTAGTGATCATGTCTTTTCTGTGAAAAGATGGATAAAAAGATAGACGAGTGGATGGACAGATGAAAGAGTGCAGGGATGCTTGGCTCATTCTTTAAGCGTCTTGCTATCACAGACAATATTGCTGTAATAAAGATGGTTCAGGTTCTAGACACAGTTTCATTTAGGTGGAATGTTCTAATCTTATTCTAGGTTTCTAATGACTTTCTGTAAACCTGTTAAGTGACATGTATTGTTGAGCTTAAACTGTTGATGCACATGGGACTGAATGCAGTTCATTGTTGTGTTGTTATTCCTGGATGTTCTGTTTTTGACAGTTCTGCTAAATATTGCTTTACAAGTTCAAAGAGCATCAGTTATAAAATGCTTGATGCCAGTAAAACATATGGGTGGTACATTCATCTTAACCTGGTATCACATTAAATGTTACAGGGGTAGGAGTTATTCAATGTGCAGTCACTTTAGCAGTTATTTTTAAACAAACAACAACAATAATGTCACTGATATATAAAATTACTGAAAACAAAGATAAAAATGGTTTAGTGAAATTAGGAGAATGCTGATGTCTTGCTATCCACACACAACAGAGAACAAAAAACAGAACCATAAAAAAAGAACTTTCAGCCAGAGATTGAAAGTGGTCTTTAACCATACCAATGTCATGAATCGAAAAGGAAAATGCCTTATGTGGAAAGCCATCAAATGTCACTTTCAGCAAATTGCAGAACACTGTTTACACAAAATGAAACCTATCCCTTTTGTATTGTAAAATACCAACCCTTTAATATACCAACCCTTGGTATACAGCACATAGTCATGTGCACAATTCTGTGCAAAGATTTAAAAAGGAACAAAGTGAACAAATTCTTCACTCCTTGGTGTGTAACTATATTTTTAGGGGCTCTTGATAGGTTTGGAGACCTAAGACTTTGGAGAAAGGGGGCTGCACTACCTGTGCACAGGCAGATGCAGCCCGTTGAGAGGGGGTAATGGTGGGTGGTACTCCAGCTGAGCCAGGAGGGAAAAATAATCAGAGGGGATGTGTGGGTGAGGGAAGACAGTTATGGTGTTGTCCCTGAGCCACTGAGTCTCCAGTGGACCCAAAACTCTCAGAACGCTCATGTGGGTCTTAAAAGAAGAAATGTAATCAATCACACACTAAAAAGAGACAAGGAAGAAGTTGTTTTCATTACAGACTATAAGCCAAAGCTTGGATTGCAATCAGAAACAGATTTAATAATAAAATGTCACTGAAATTTTAACTAGAAGAACTAAAAACCTTTTAGTCCAAAAACAACTTTTATGGAAACAAACATCAGAATACGACTCATTTTGAAGTCTGTGATTACGATGTCAAAATAATATGAAAGAGTGGCTCTGCAGAAGAAGGTCCTCTTTAGTCCTGCTCACAGAATCATGCATAACATGCAGCAGGCAAACAACAGGAGACGCTAATGCTGGGTTAAAAGAGCTGTGCCTTCTGTATTGGACCCAATAGGAGCAGCGCAACACACATCTGTGAGTAATTTTTTTGTTTATCCTGCCTTGCTTTGTTATTGGTGTTACCCAATAATAGCAGTGGACGGTTACTTCCTTCAAGATTAAGGTAAATAGCCTATTACTTGCTAATTATGATTTTTTTTAGGTTTTTTAAACATTTCTATTACTATTATTGGACCATAGATAACACTACAAAATATTTTTAAAAAGGCAGTTCATGACCCCTTTTGGGCATCAGTTAACATTAGCAAAACAGTGATCTTGCATGACAAACTGACACTGCCCTTATATGGGCTGCCTTGTAAACATACAAAATGATTGGTTGGGCAGAGATAATTCAATTTGAAACATCTCAGTGTTTCAAATTGAATTTAAAAGACATGAAAAACCCTTCATTGGCTCTGACCTTTATGCATTCTCTTACCTTGAAGTCATAAGTGTAGTTTGTGTAGGGCATTCATAAGCGCTGTTCAGCTGGAAACTGTGCTGCCATCTGTCTTACTGTTTTTGCCAGTTGCAACTGAAGTTGGTCAGGCAATCGCTGTACAGCAGTTCCTTGAAGACTTTGTGATTATCTGCAACTCCACCATTAGATACTCCACCTGAGATACTCCACTACACCTGTGAGGAAAGGCCAGGAAACCTAGTGATGCTGTGACAAGAGCTCAATGTCAAATCTAGCTGGATTTGAGAAGGAACAAAAGTTGACATCCATTTTCCTCCAGTTTACATTAACACAGCAGTAGGATTCACTCTTAGTTTCTATTTTATCCTATTGTAAGGGAAAGAAAGATCAATTACTGTATACATATTACACAAGCAGAGAACCTCTGGAACCTACCAGAGTCTGGAAGGGAGTTGAGGACGAGAGGAATGGAACTCATGTCTGAAGTGGGTGAAGCAGAGCTGATGGAGCTTGAGGCTCTCTCAGCGATGCTCTTCAGCTCAGACAGGAACATCAAGAGAACATCTAGATAAGCTTCACATCAGAGTATTCTGGATCCCAGTGCATGTGGGCATTTGCTACCAACAGAAGCTGCTTTTCTGAAGGCTTCTTTAAACCTGCAGTATACCATTAGAAAAGAGTATTGGACAAATATATTGTAATCAAGAGAAAAAGGTCAGCGCTCAAGTTCATTTTTGGAAGTAAAAAAATGCTGCAAAACAGCAAACAAGACTTTAAAAGTGCAATGACAAATGTAAAGATTTTTTACATTTTCAGTTTTTTTTTTAAAAGTCAAAAAGATTTTAACCAAGCATAGAAATTGTATTCAGTTACAGTGCAGTGTACATTGAAAATAAATTTAGCATTTTACTGCATTTTACTACATTAGCGCTTACATGCCTAATAATTAACAGGAATCTCAAAATTCTGACTGCAATTTTTATTTTATTTATTTTATTATTAACAGAGACAGCAGTTTTACTATTTTATCATATATTGTGATAACACGCAACAGGGATTTACTGCCATCTGCAGGAAAATACTTAACAGCAGCACATTTGAGAACAAGGTAACCTGTAAAATTAATTGTTTAATGTCATTCAAGATCCTTACAGCTAGCAAATAGTTATTTTTCACCAGCAGGACAGCTACCCTGATGTTATCTTCATATGGATAACATAACTCTGTTAAGCATAACCTCTGAGCCCTCTGAGTTTGCCATCAAAAATTACAGGAATATTTATGGGTGGAAACGTTTAGGCAGCATTGATGTTTTAGACGACACATTTAAACGTAACACAAGTTTCTGCAAAGATGGCTGCCTCCTATAAGAGTTTATTAGGAGGTCAGTTTCGACATATTACTATTCTAATGACATTTTTTTGTATTCCAACGTCACTGTAGTGAGAGATTTGACTTTTTATTTAGTATTACGAGTATTCAAAAGAGTATTACAATGTAAATTCTCATAAGCAAAGTCAGACAGCGCATATCCTCACAAGGATTGCACTTGTCAGTACACCACATTTTGATATTTCCTCCCAATCTGACACTCAATTGACACCCATCGATGATTAGAATCAGGTATGTTAATAAAGGAAAAGTTCCATGGTGCCCCAAGACCAGGATTAGGAACAACCCTTCGCTGTGGCATAAAAGTTATGCTTTAATGTTGCAAATTAGAAGAGATAATGATCCCTAAATGATACAAAAAAAAATCTGGACAAAAGACTATGTAGAGACTATTGTATAAAGGTGATTTTGACCTGTTGTATTTTACATATCAACGCCAGGTGGCAGTAAAAGCTAAAATATATTCAGGTTTGTTGTCACAGAGTTAAAGGGGCAGAAGGGGGCTTCTGAATGAATGCATCTGGTAGTGTCTTCAATAAAACTCAATAACTAGAGGCTCTTAAGTTCAAAACAACAGTGGTGCTTACTGCGTGCTTCTCTGTAATTATTCCCGCCCAAGCTTTCTTTGCAAAGTCTTTGTACTTTTAAGATGCAGGCTAATTCAACTTAATATTTTGACATCTAGAAAACAATTGTGACACGTTAACTCATCAGCAAACTGATATGTTTACATATTTGAACAAACAAAAGGTATTTCGAGCAAGCCTGTACAACAAATCAGATATATGTGGCTGTGATTTTTTTGCAGCTCAGAAACTCAGATCAGTCATTCCTGACTGCAGGTGCCGCTCTGTGTATCCTACATTATGGCCTCCATAGAGCACCACACAGAGATGGAGTTCTCATTATTCTATGACACTCTTTTAGAGAACTGGTACTTGTTGGTATTTTACTTTGTTGACCCAAAGCTAAAAAATATATTTAATTTTAGTGGACATACCCCTAACCACCATGGGCTGTTTATTTCATTGCTTATGAATGTCTTTACTGCAATGCCAAGTTCAGAGGTCTACACCTTTTGTTTTTACCTATGTGTTCATATTTCATTGTATTAGTAACCTGATGTTTGACAACCGTATTTATGTATACTGAAGCAGTACCTGCAGCTGCTGTGTCATTTGATTCACCATACCAACCCTGGGGAACCACAAGCTCATACAGCAGGTATATAAGCTGCTTGATGTATGTTGCTAACACGTGAAGAAAGCGTATCTAACGTCATGTGACTGACACTGTGGTTTCTGTTGTGCTCTAGGGAACATTACTCTGGGGAGTACACAGTCTTCCTCATTCTCTGCACGGTACAGCCTACCCAGGCATGGACTGACTCTGGAGATAAGCCTCTCTCCTGCACAGCCCATGCTCTAGAGAATTATGTCACCTGGTTCTTTTCCATTGATGAGACTCTGAGGACACTTAAATGACTTTCTGTGTTTTGTGCTGAAGATGTTTTGTTGTGCTGAGCTGAGCTTAGCAGTGTTGGACTATTGGTGTATTCAGAAACCAGGTAAACTCCCTGTAGAGGTAACAGTTTTCTAGGGATTCTAAGAATTCTAAGTCAGTGCGTCATATATTCCATGCAGAGCTGGAAATCCCAGAATGCATTGCAGTAAGCCCAGTGTTAAACTGAATCAATTGCAGACACAGTTATAAACGTTCTTACAGTTATCGATTCAGTTCTTTAAAAATTTAAAACCAATTAAAAATAGCTACTTTGCACAAAAATTATGTGTGCCCTCTATATTTATGCTTAATACTTTGCTTCATATTGAAGTGAACTCTAAGTCTCCTGTGTGCATCTGCTAACGCACAGAGTTGCTGCCTCTGTAGTGTTCCAAACCACTGACTTTCATTCCAGTCAGAATGCTGCTTTAAAAGGCAGGTTTCTATGTAGCCAGCAGAGGCTACATAGAAGGCAGCACACAAGGTTTTGAGTTAATATAGCAGTGTCATTCACTTTCAGTAGACTTGCTTGACAGGTTTCATCAGATGCATATTGTTTGTTTCAGTCATAGAGTGTATTCTATTGTACAACTTGTGAAGACTTGTAGCTTACTTTATTTTTTGGTTGATAGATTCCTGCTGCCCATTGCCTTCCAGCAACCAAGCCTGTAGTGTATTCACTGAATACTGAGTTCCAGCTCTATAATAATGAGAACGTTTTTCTAATGGATCATGCTACTGCAGAGATGTCTGTTGCTAAAATTGATTATAAAGCCTTTTCTATGGGTTAAACTATAGCAAATAAATATTAAATTATGATTTATGGCCACCATTATTTTTTTCTTTGTTTTTTGTTTGATTTTACCCTGCTTCCAACAGACACCCTGTATACGGAGGGCCCTCAAAATGGCTGCATTCAACCAAACAAGCACCTTGAACACAGATTCCTGCCTCTGGTAGGTCTCTGTTATAAAGGTCTGGACCAGTTCAGCTAGTCTGGATCAGTTCAACTGGTCTAACAAGACTCAGTGCTTTGCGTGGTAGTGATTTAGCTGATCGTTAAAAATGCTGTTGTGGGTGGAAACTTTTAAGGAGTGTTCTGGAGATTAAACTGTTATTTGTGAACTGATATAGAGAGTAAGGTTTAAAAATGCAATGAGTATTCAACAATTAATTAAAATATTTACTTCAACAGTCCAAATTTAGACATTGGACTTTGGCCACTACTTTCATGATGTTCCTATTAAGGCCATCTTTGCATCTGATATTCCCTATGTTTAGTCCTTGTCTGTGATGTCAGGTGTGAATAGCTTCTCAATGAAGGTTGATGCCCTTTATAAAGTCAGTAGCTGCAGAATTCACCCAATTCAAGTTGGTAAACAGACCTTCTCTTTGACACAAATTGTAATTCCTGGCAGAAGTCAATGCCAAAGCTGTTCAAGTCTTCCCTTCAGGGAAATGCCCTGATCTACTTGCTTGGATAAAGCTGCCAGGTGAACAGTCTGCCATGACTATAGGGAACTTGGCTGAAGAACAAAAGCACTTTTGTTGGATTACTAAAAAATAACTCTTCAGCGTGGTGCATGATTGAGGCAGGGCACCAATAGTACCTGCAGGTGATCTATGTTATTAGACCTGAGCCCATATCTGCTCCCAGAACCAGAGATCTGATGGATCGTTCAGGTCACCTAATGCTGGATGAAGTCCCTAAACAGTGAAGATTACTAGAAGATAAATGGTACCAACATGAAGACCCTAAACAACCTAAAAATGGAATCATCAGGCACCTTCAACACTGGAAGGATGGTCTAATGGAGGTGGCTTGGCAGCCATTGTCCTACTTTATCTGGTCCTTCTAGTTTTTTGCCTCATTAGGAACGACCACAAGGTTGTAAGGCAGTTAATTAAAAAAATTAACTAACAAAAAAATTATCCTCTAAACACCAAGGTTGGAGTTTGCATAAAACATCTGAAGATAAACATCAGTAGCAAGCACTGCTCTGTAAAAAACATTAACATTCTCCACAAGAATCCTGAGAATTACAAGGTCAGTAGACTACCTTACACTGGGTGTAAGGTAGGAAGTTTTATGATTATAATTGTATGTAATTTCACATTTTTAACCCTCTTTGGCTCTTTCTACCCTCATTCATTTTTAATTTCATTAAGTTTTGTCAAGTACTGTGGCATGACAAAAATAAGAATGGTTTGGTGATAAATATTTTTGTGC
>JAZGTK010019266.1:0-11460 GCA_036877625.1 Ambastaia sidthimunki
CATTTGTGTGTCCATATACAGGTTTTGGAATGGCAGCACCTGCCACTCTCAGTGGAAAAGTTTTTCTTATCTTCTACGGGCTGATAGGCTGCGCGACCACCATTCTCTTTTTCAACCTTTTTCTGGAGCGCATGATAACCCTGATAACCGTCCTCACACACAAATACCGTAAACAGAGACAGTTGAATAAAAAACACATTGGATCCCCTTTTAATGCAGAACCGGATAATACAGATGGGCCGGAGATTTGGAAACCCTCTGTGTACTATGTAACCCTAATTTTGGCAGCAGTTGCATTTCTGGTGAACTGTGGGGCTTCAGGCCTGTATGCAGTTATGGAGGATTGGACCTACCTAGAGTCTATGTACTTCAGCTTTGTGGCTTTTAGTACCATGGGCTTTGGGGACATGGTGAGTGGGCAGAGGGCCAATTACGAAGCACGATGGGTTTATCACATAGCTAACTCTTTAACGATCATACTTGGCGTCAGTTGCACGTACTCCCTCTTTAATGTCACCTCCATCATCATCAGACAGATGTTGAATTGGATTTTGGTCAAGCTGTTCGGCATGCACTGCTGTTCAGGTGAGCTTGAACGGGGTGGAGCGGATGAACTCTGTTGCTCTGTCACACATCTGAAAGTCACAGAACCAGCTAAGCAGCAGTTCCAGAATGCAGCCAACCACCACAGCCAGACGCATGCAGTCAAGCCTTCTTTTGCATCCAAAAGCACGTGTGAGCGTGCCAGCACTGCAGCAGATGCTGTTTGCGAGAGCAGAACTAAGGGAAAGGCGGACAGCAGGCTTACGTTTCAACCTGAATCCTCAGGAGAAGCAAATCTTGAGATCAGAGATTTGGATGAATGGTCAAAGGATGGTGCAGAGAAAGAGACATTGAGTCTTGTCAACAAGGGCTGTGAGCTTAGTCATCGTAGTGCACATGAGGAAAAGGGTACTACTGCTATGTCAAATCATCAGCTACAAGTGACAAGCATTGATCTGAAAGAACATACTGAACAAAATGGAATTGCATGAATGCAATTATCAATAACAGCAAAAAAATGAAGGTTTTAAAGGTACAGTTCACAGAAAAATGAAAGTTATTCTGTTATGCTGTTATTTACTCAAATGTAGGTCATTCATGATGTAGATGACTTTTTTCAGTAGAACAGTAAAGAAGCTTTTTAGTTGAGAGTTAAAAAAGTAGATGAACTTTACCTTTAACTGAAGTGTGTTCTTAGGGCAAAGGTATTTTTCATAAAATGTCAGGTTAAGGCAAGTTGTTTCATGAATTAAGTAATTTTATACAATTTATATTTGTATAATCTTGTAAATTGTGTTGACTCATGTTACCATGAGACGTGTATCCTAATTGTTTTTACCAGTAGAGGGAAATATTTATCATCAACAAAACAGAAATAGCTGAATGTTGTTCTCACACTTACTGCCTCTCTGATTGTATTAAGACCACATGCATCATTCCAGCAAATTGTTTTTGAAGACTGGAAAGTGTTTCAGTGTTTTAATTTGTACATTTAAGAGAATTTTACTGTTAATCAAAAGTGGAAACATCCGTTGCTATTAAAAAGAATAGGTTTTCTATGGTGAAGGTTTTGGTGTTGGTTGGCAAGTTACCTTTGAACATACTTATCATTATGCCATTTTCTTGTAAATAACATTTTCTTTTATTGTACAGTTTCTTGTATTTCTGCACAGTTTTTCCTAATGTCTTTGCTGCATTTGTGCTAAAATGTATTTATTTTTATACTTTCTAAATGTCTCTACTACTGTTTCAGAAATGTAGTTTCTGTAAACCTTATTTCTTTACTGTTTTAAAAAGTATTTCTGTATACCTTATTTTTTACGTTTTCTATGTTTTTTATGTTTTATGATAAATGTAACTGTATGTCTTAGTTCTTCACTGAGTTTTCTTTCGTTTTTACTGTTTTATGCTAAAATGTATTTTGTGTAAAGCCATTTTTTTCTTGTCTCTAAAATACATTTTCTGCAAAGATTATTTCTTTACTCGTTTTTCTTAAATCGCTATTGTTCTATGCTAAATGTATTTTCTGTAAATCCTATTCATTAACTCGTAGTTTTTTTTAAGCTTTTACTTAGCTATTACGTCTGTGTGATTTTTTATTAAAATCTATTCTCTGTAAAGCTTGTAAAGCTTGCAAAATTATAATGCAGGTGTACAAAATTGTGAAAAGCACTATAGAAATCAAATTGAGCTGAATGAATGAATGCGATGAGGCGGCGCGGAGGGATACAGTGTAAACGAGGCCGGAGCGCGGCGGCGCATTACTGCACCTCTATCTGAGGACAGGTTACTCGCTCGCACACACACACTGACACACGGATCCTGCGTTTATATATCAAGGTTTAAAACACACAGACAGCTCTCCGCTGCTGATTTGAGACACACTTCTCGGCCGGTTTTCATTAAATAACAGCGGGATGGTGAGTAAAGCCGTTATATACATGAGCTTTATTTGCAGCTAATAGTTTAGCCCCTTTAGCATCCTGCCAGACACAGCGTGACATGTAATAATTACTGTAACTGTTATTTGAGCTTATCTTTTACCTTTTCGCGATTTAAAGATATTATGTATGTGTTATTTTTTAACATTTAATACAGCGAAACATGATGCATGATTCAATAACGAGCGCTTATTAGCTAGTTAGCGCAAACAGGAGCTGTATTTTTAACATAAATGTAATTTATGACACAGGAAATCACATTTTAAATATTTTTTTATAATTGTCAACGGAGAGATTTAAAAAACAAATACATTTGCTTAGTGGCGGTTTAGAGAGCGCACGCTATTGCTCTCGCGCTACCTGAAGTCTGTCAATCAAGTGCACAAGATTTTCAGTTTTAACTAGTTATGTTTTTCCAATGCAAACTCGCTGATTTGTTCAAATATACTGCAGCAGTTGTAAATAGATGTAGATGAAGATGTATATATGTGAAGTGCACACCATTGACAGCTGTTGACTGCCAATATTATTCATGCATTAATGCGGAGAGTTGATGTGGACATACATGCATGTAATACACGATGCGATCATGCAGTGCTTCATCTCATCTAAATGTGTGAACAGTGACTGGCTGCTAATTTTACATGGGCTGAGCTCATTGCCTTTAACAGAAGGATAAGTGTGGGCGTGGTGGTGTAAAAATAACCATCAGCAAAGCTAATGCGCTCAGGTTCCTCATTTCTGGAAGAATCTTACTCCTTGTTCGTTCTGTCCCCATTTATTTGCATTGCATGCATGGTTCGTAGGCCCAGCATAAAGTTTGCAATCGTCACCATGTGTGATCGGGGTCGCGCATTCAGAAGCATGTCCGTGTCTGTCTGTTGCATGTGCTTGAACCAAAGTTATGTAGGGTAGCTGTTGCGCACTGGGACTCAGGGTGGTGAAAATCTGCGATTCAGCATCTCGTTGCTCCATTATTATCACGTAGCTGTATAAGGCATAAATGTGAATGGACTGAGCACTGAGATCGCATATTGCAGCAGGCTAAACCGCAGTGACGGATTTCTGGTTTACCCCCCACCCTCCCAGATCTCTCCCCCTCCCTCTTCCTTTCCCCCTGCATTGAACCAAATCATAGCTGGTGCAGTAACACACTGACACAGGATCTGCAGTACAGAGCCACACACACACACACACTCATCAAAATGGAATGCAGCTGGGAAAGGACTCTTGTTGCATGACAAACATTTGTCCCCTCACGCTCTGCTTAATCTGCCATAATTGCTGCATTCTTGGAAAAGCAGTTAGAGGCCGAAAGGACCACCTGCATATAAACCAGAGGTTTAGCCGTCTGTGCAGCTGGTTCAGCTGAAGTGCATATAATCTGATTTCTGATCTCAGTGGAGGGCTCCTTTTCTGTTTAATGTTGATGTTACTACTTAGAAGTTAGTGGTTAGTAGTTAGTGAAAGTCATGCTGTTTTGAAACATCTTATTAACCTAAAGTTTGAGTAATGGTGTAATACAGTAGCTGAGATCAGAATATTATAAGACTAGCAGTGTACATAAAAACACCTGAAACACTTTAGCTTAACACTTTATTTTCTTTAGAAAGTGTAACATACAAAATCACACAAGATTCTTGTCTCTGCCTCTATCTTTTTGTTACTGTGATAAACATTTGTGTCAGCTGTTTTCTCATCCCACAAATGGCAAGTCTAATGTATTAAACTTCTTTCCTCGTGGATGAGTCAGACCGATCTCTCATTTGTTCTGGTATGGATAATTTAACAGATTATTTTAAGATCAGGGCTCTGTGATTCACCAGGTTTGAACACTCAGAAAACACACAGCTGAATCATGTCAAATGAATCATCTCAAATGAATCATCTCAAATGTATTAAGCGTGCAGATGAATCCTCTTCAGTAATTGGCTAATGAACTCCGTGTCAGAGAGAAGTGCAATCATTTTAAGTGTGTCGCATTCATGACCCCCTAAGTGGCACCGTCTAATTATAACTGCTGGAGAGTATTTTTATACACGTCCTTCATTATACTCATTTAGACAGAAGCGTGCATGTGTGAATACTGCATAATTGGAACTTGTATGATATTGATGTGGCTTTTAGGTGATTGACTTTCACTCTTTGTGTATACAGGCAGACCAGCTGACTGAGGAACAGATAGCCGGTGAGTGGATCAGATGGTCACCTCCAACTGTCGTGACTACCGTGAAAACGTAAAAAAGATGTTGTTGTGGTTGCTGTTGGACAGAATTCTAAAATACGGCAATAATACAGCATGTTGTAAATAAGGCAGATGGAAATTACGCAGACACTTCTTTCATTTTTCACACACTATTTTCAGACGTATCTGCATTAATCTGGACGTAGCCTAAAGGCTAAGTGGGCACACTACACTTTTATTTTAGTTTCATTGACTTTTTGACATTAATCCGCATGCAAATGCTGAAGACCGGAAATGCAAGTTCATGCAAAAAATGTTCACATTTTGGAGCATTCCAAAGTTTGGTGAACTCTGATCTGCAAATTCGTATCATGTGAAGATACAAGATTGATACGTGACCTTTTCAAATGGATAATAGCAATATCACAGCAATATTCGACCTTTAGGTTTTTTTTTAAGTCTGTAGTTATTGTTTGCAATTATAATATATGCATAATATATAACCCACATCATTTGCCAGTTGTGCATTACACAGTAGAGTACACTGTACTCGTCTTAACCTCCATTATTAGTGTGACTAATAAACCAGAAAGAATATGACCTGTCTGTATATGACTTCACTTTGACATCAATATTATTTAACCAGACTGCCATGCGTGAAGACATTTCTACACAACATTGCTTAAAAAATAATGTTTATTTCTGCGATGTTAACTGATGTTAAATGATGCATTCGATGACATAGTGTGATTAAACTGTTATGACATTGATTCAAAACAGAGTTTAAGGAGGCGTTCTCACTCTTCGACAAAGATGGAGATGGCACCATCACCACCAAAGAGCTGGGCACAGTGATGCGCTCACTGGGTCAGAACCCCACTGAAGCTGAGCTGCAGGACATGATCAATGAGGTGGATGCTGATGGTAAGACCCACCTGCAGTGTTTCACGTAAAGCCGGTTCTTGAATGGCCACGTTCCAGCAGCATTTAGCTCCATCCCTAATTTAACACCAGCTAATCAAGGTCTTAAGCATTACTTGGACATGAAAGGCAGGGGTGTTGGAGCAGGACTTGAGCTAAACTGCAGGAAGGTGGTGCAAGGTTTTGACACATTTTCTCTAAAGACTTCTAATACTGTAGCACAGTGTGCTTTCAACCCTGTTCCAGGAGGACGGGACAGTACACACATTTTGCATGTCTCACTAATCAAACACACCTGATTCGACTCATGAGCTCATTTAGCTGACACGTCTCATGCAAAATGACTTGCACTATTACTTGAATTGCATTTCGAAACAGTTATGCTAACTAGTTGCTTTACAAGGGGCTTAACCTTCTCTAACATCAAATAATGTTAAGCAGAGAATCCGATTGTTGAATCTTTTAGCTATGTTTACCAACTTCCTGGGTTACAGCATGCAGGATATTAGCAAGTTGGGTCTGCTCTGTTTTGTTTCATGTTGTGGTAAACGGCAATATGTTGCCGTCTGTCCACAGGAAACGGAACTATAGACTTCCCAGAGTTCCTGACAATGATGGCGAGGAAAATGAAGGACACAGACAGCGAAGAGGAAATCCGAGAAGCTTTCAGAGTCTTCGACAAGGTGAGAAAATGTCACAGTTAACAGCAGCTGTCATGAACATGAAACTTGAAGACACACTAAAACGGTTGATGACAGGCTCCAGATGCTATCGGCCGGGGCGGTGTTAATGCAAGAACTGTACAGGTGTTTTTGGCCAGACAGAAGTTGAAATTATTTACCACATGTTCACAGGCTACAGCAGATCACTGGCATGAGGTCAGTGGGCTTGCAGCAGCTTTAGGCTACATCCACTTTAATAATCAAGATAAATTTGTAAACTGTTTCTCTACATTTGGTCTTCTATCCTCACTCAAATTATGTTGTTGGACAACAAAATATTTTCAGATATTTCCGGACAGAAAAGCACCATTTGAAAAGAAAAAGAATGGCAGGTTCTTTTGATTGCTCTTCAGCTTGGTTTGAACAGCCTTTTACAGAACCTCGATTAACCTCGATCACTTTGTTCAAACTAAAAGGTCAAAGGCAACATATTTCCACCACAAATACAGTTTGTCATCTATATTATATTGGTAACATGATGTTCTCTTTCCTTCAGGATGGAAACGGCTACATCAGTGCAGCCGAGCTTCGCCATGTTATGACCAACCTGGGCGAGAAGTTGACAGATGAGGAGGTAGACGAGATGATACGAGAAGCAGACATCGATGGAGATGGTCAGGTCAACTATGAAGGTGAGTTATTTCCTGCCCATTCAGTAGAGCTGCTTTTATGTTATATTATATAACCACAGTGAAGCATTGTTTTAAATAGGTAGAGTTTGTATAAATTGTTTTTAATAAGGAGGTAACATACATAATATGGCATATTAGGCTCTCTTCCTGTTTTTATTTCACAGTTTTTAAAAATACATTCCAGACGTTTTTATTTCATCCACCAGAGAACTTTGTGACTTGTGGTTCTTTACACATTTAACACATTATTTGTAGATTAGGTCTTGTGCATGTTTAATAATGTGCAGTAATGCTATATGGGTGATATTTGTATAATTATTGGACCGTTTAACCAGTTGTGGTGTTTGTAAGGGAGCGCATCACTATTATTACAGCTCAAACTTAAGGGGCTCAACATCAGTACCTTTGCGATGGTCTCTGTGCTTGTGTTCATTTATAGCTCTGCATTTGTGTGTCTGCCACATTCTGCAAATACACAGAAATGCTAGTTTAGAAATGAAAAACTAATGCTTAGTTTATTGTTTACTTCCATGTATATATTTTGGTAGCAAATAAACATTTTTGACAAATAGACAGATGCTTTTTTCACAGTCACATTCAATAAAGATTAAGTAAAGAAAAAGATTAAATGAAGACAATAGTGTCATTGGAGATGACGGCTCAAACGACTGAGGCAGGAAAGGGACATTTATTTTTTATTTAACAGGAAATGTAAACTGCTGTATTATCATCTCTGCTTCACACAACCAATCACAGCTGTGACAGCCTGCGTAGATACATGTCTTAACTGCTATAGCTTTGCAGAGTCTGTGGCATATGCCAGACGCCAAAATAGAAAAAGCATTTAGGGACCGGAAATTTGAAATCATAAATATTAAGAAATATGTTTCAGTAATTGCAATAGTGACTGGCTGTATATTTTGAAAAAAATGATTAAAATTTAAAATTCTAATTTTGATTAAGTTGATTATTAATTTTTTTCCTTCTTTGTATTTCCTTTCTTTACAGAGTTTGTCCAGATGATGACTGCAAAGTGAAGGATCATCTTATCCTTTAATCTTTCTCTCTCTATTACATAGCTTGTCCTACTAAGATCACTCTGTCGTTTAAAAGAAAAAAGAAAAAGTTTAGCTGAGTATTGGAATTTTCAAATTCTGTGATCTCCTACCAAAAATGTAAAATTTTCAGAAGCAATTTATGAAAAAAATAGCAGAATTGTCCCAGCAGAAGTGAATGGACCAAGCATAACTGCATGAGCCCTTTGGGAGCAAATGTCTCCAGACCTGACAAAAATTTTGAGGACAGAACGTCACTTTAGTCGCAAACGAGTTGAAGTCTTTAAAACGTGGAGAACATCTTTCCTGAGTGTTCTTTCATTGCATCAAAACTAGATCCAATAAAAATTATAATGCTAGGCAATTGTGGTAAATAGTCCAGGGTCACAATGCTGCCTTTACTACAAACTGAGCTAAACCAATCGCGTGTGACCTTTGTGGTGAAGGCATGCTTTTTGCGTATCGCCTTCTCCTGTTTAAGACTCAAAACGGAACAAAAACCTGATGTTTATGAAGACGTATTTATCGTTAAAACCTGACGTCATACTCACACTATGTATAACTGAGGTTTATAGGCAGTGACTTGAAGAGTGTGTCTTTATGGGCTACAAGGCATGTACTTAGTTACCAGTGTTTACCATTGACTGGTTAAACCTTTATTTCAGTGTGGGTTTTGTCCTGTGCTATGGTGGCTTCAGTCTTGTGGAAGCACTGAGATGCAAAGCGTGTACAGCAGAAACAACGTGAAAAAATGCGTAGTTATACAGAGAATCGTAACGCTATCAATGTTATGCTTTTGTAAACGTACTGTTCTCCAGTATTAACGTCTGGTAAACTTTGCATCGCCTATAGTTAATCTACAGTAGTTAGGTCTGTGACTTTTGTTTAAACCATGGTCTTGAAATGTGCCATAATACTCGTAAGCCTCGATTTTCTTGCAAGCGATCTTGTAGTCAATTAAGATGTATATTATCAATGTATAACTATATACACAAATATCTATCTATATTTGTCTATATATATATTTGCACTTTGGTGTAGATTATACAGTCAATCACAGAAGAGAACCTGCTGCTGCTTCTACAGGTCACTTGTGTTTTACTTTCGTGGGTTTGTCACAACCTTGTAAAATGCTTCAGATTTCATTTGCTGTCTGCTTGCGAGAAGAATAGTGAAGATGAAGGTTATTTTGAGAAATGACTTGAAAATGTAATAAATATAATTGCCAACAAGACTGGTTACTTTGAAGGGCTTGTTATTGGTCTAATAATTGGATTTTTAAAAAGCATTACTTGTATATCTTACTCTGTTCAGAACTGCCCTGACTGGGTTAAAAAACGAGGCGATAATCAACGTGAAAAATGTACAGATAACATGTAAACGATGCATCTGTGTTTTCCAATAAAAATAAACGTATACCTTAATGCATGAATGTCTGTGTTTGATGTGCATGTTGATCACAACTGCGGGTAGTTAAAGATCTCTTTTGGGATTAGCTCCAAGTTAATCCTTACCTAAGAGGTCACAGTCTGAGTCGACTCTGATCTGTATTTAGAAACTCTTCTCCGGGATGGACAGTAATCTGGGTTTGACTAGGGACACATTTTATGGCTTTATGCCACCTCCTTATTGTAGAAGTGGTTAAATGTGTCCGCCAATAGGAGCATGTGCTACCATGTGCAGTAAATTAACTTCAGGACAACAGAGGCCTTTATATTGTCTAGCAGAGTGAATTTGCAATTTTATTTGTCTTAGAAAATACTTTAACGATTTTATTTTGCTCTGTAACATTGTGTAACAGATCTAGTGTCTGAAAAATGAAATATATGTACTTCTGACCTCTGCAGAAGTACAACATGGGCTGTGGGGGGAGCTGTTGAATCTCATTCTGAATTTTGAAGCTTTGGTAACGTCTTGGGCCAGAAGAAATTTGAGTAAATCTGAGTTCCTAAGAAAGTTTACTACCTTACCAGAACAGGGTGGAAACATAGCAGAGGTAGATTTCTGATCTTGTAATCAAGATTTCTCAGAGTGATTCAGGACTGGAAAATATTTGTGTGGCCACACAGTGTTGAAACTGATGTCTGTTTATTGATCCAGTTGCAAATGGAGGAGAAAATTGTCTGGTTTCTCTTCCTCTGCACATTTCCTCCTTCCACTCAATCACAATTTGTGGCACTTATTGTAAACTGTGGAAAGTGTTCTGACCACATCTGCTCATATTTACATTATATGTGATTTATGACAAATTTACAGTCTCAAAGACATTAGATCGACATTTTTTATAGCAATATTTTTATATTTATTAATCTATTGATAGCAATGTTATGTTAGTAGACTTTGATTAAACTAGATTAAACTTCACTGCCCTTTGAACCAGAAAACATGCCTTTCCCACCACTTTAACATATAACAGGCTAAATGATTTGCAATCTTATTGCCTTTATTAAACAACAATGTATGATAAAAATCCGACACTTGTGTTCCATAAACATTTGAAATTTGTTAATAATTAAAACAAACAATTATTTTACCAAGTAGTGTAGTTAGTCAATCATTAGCCTGATTAAGCTTTGTAAGATTCTCAAGCATTCTTCTCCCAAGCGACATCTCCTGTGAGGTCCAGACCTGCAGAGTTTAGCTCTAAACGCAAAGCACACCTGAAGCAAATAATAAAGGACCTCCAGGAACATGGTTTGAAGACCCTTATTATAGACTTTGTGGACACAGGATTATAGGTATTATATAACAGACTCAACCAGCTCAACAGATTTTGAGTGGCACAATTATTGCAAAGTAAATCAGTAGGTATACATTATGAAACTATTTGTATGTCCACATGTGATGCATCTTGTAGCTAAACTCTGTCGCTCCCATCCTCCACTGCTGCTTCCAGGATCTTTATATGGTAACAAATGCAAACCAAGTCATTTAATCTGACCAATCAAACAAGAAAGAAAGAGTTGATCTTTGTAGGTTTCAAATAAGATGGCAAAAACTGATGTTTACCAATGTTAAAATGTTAACAGAGTTTGATTCATGGCTCTATAAAAAGGTCTGCCATCTGTTTTACGCCTGACGTCTGTTGCCAAAGAGCATCTTGCTTTCCATGAAGCATGTACGAAAGGTCCTACAGTCATAAATCCTGTGACTGGCATCACACTCAACAATTCCCTCTTCTATGGGAAACAGATCCATGGAGTCTATGGGAACAGATTAAGTACTGACACTGAGATGCAAATCATACGATGTCATCATCTGTGTTGTGTGATATTAACTTCAGGTTGACAAGTTTAATGTATCATGCTGGTTTGCTGATATGGACAGAAAGTGGAACCTTGTTTAATTATTTAACTCATTAATCATTTGGTTTGTTTAGTCTCCACGACTTTAGAGCTACTGAAAATGATTAAGATCTTGAGACTTTCCAAGGCTTCCCAGAGCATTTAGCTCATATTAACA
>JAZGTK010019267.1:0-11459 GCA_036877625.1 Ambastaia sidthimunki
ATATTTCACATAACTGAACAACTACACCTTGTTCCTGTACAAACAGTTCTTGTTTCACTAAAGTACGTCTAACGTATTAATTGCAACTATCAACCACATATCAATATATTACAGGATTATCATGAATTCCACAGGATAAGGATTTATGTGGGAATAATTTAGCGTGCTCACTTTCCAGACGTGTTGCTGGCGAGCTCATCGGCCAGTTCATCTCTCTCTGCTTCTGCTTGCTTCTTAGCTCTCTCAGCTGCAGCCAGATCCTGCATTCAAAGAATCGTGTTTATTCTCCAATAATCAGGGTGAGATCATGCAAATCAGATGTGATTGTTTACTTCAAGTACCCCCTAAGATCCCCTAAGTAATTCTTCTTGTGATTTTAATTTTAAAATATCAATATTACATATAATTTAAATGTATTTTTTAAGTTTTTTTATTTAGCATTGACATTTTTATTGCATTGAAACGCACTGAAGTTCGATCATGAACCATATACTTTAGATTTGCAAATCCCAGATTGAGAAACCCTGAAAGACTCAGACTCAAATAGTTAAATCAGGCTCCTTTTTGGCCAACTGATTCAGCATGTTGTGTATAGATCCTAACTTCCTGTAGCTGCAATAGTTCAGCCTCCAGAGTCTTGGCCTTCCTCTCGTTCTCCTTCGCACTGGATAAAACTTCCTCCCGTGCAGCTCTGGCGTCATCAAGCTCTCGTTGGAAGTCCTTCATCTGAGCCTAAGACATGAAAACATACACAGTAAAACAGTAAAAAATAACTAAACATTTATTTACATTTATTATTCATATTTAGCCATTCATAATGGCTTCCATCCATTCATCCACAATATTTAGTTTTTACCTGAAGTTTGCGAAGCTGCTTGATGGCCTCATCCCGTCCCTTGTTTGATGTCTCAATCTGGCCTTCAAGGTCCTTCATGTCTCCCTCCAGTTTCTTCTTGGCAGCAGCTAATACAGTCCTTTGCTTGCGCTCATCCTCAAGTTCAGTTTCCAGCTCACGCACCTGTTGTTTAAAACCATTATTTATGCAGATTAGCATGTCTTGTTTTTGTTGGAAGATCTAACATCTTTTGGTGAAGAAAAAGATTTTGTACCTGTTTGACCAACTGCCTCTTCTTCTCCTCACCCTGCTCATCTCTGCCTTGGAGATCCCTCTCAAACTGAGCCTTCAGAGCTTGCATGTTGACCTCTAGACGCAGCTTAGCATCTTCTGCTGCCTGTAATTCATCCTCCAGCTCTTCTAACTGAGTTTTCATCTCTTCTACTTGAGCCTCCAGGCCACGTTTGGATTTCTCAAGCTCATGCACCTAAAATCAAATCAAGTTCGATTGAAAGTCTAAAAACAAAACCGAGTGTGTTAAGTCTAGAAGGCAATTCTACTAAAAATTACCTAAAGACAACTTTTTGAAGGTATCAGATTCTAAACCTACATTTTTGCCCACATCATCTTTGGAGCTGACCAGGTCCTCCATTTCAGCACGGAGGGCTTTATTGGCTCGCTCGAGTTCCTCACGGCTTTCTTGAGCTTCTTCTAAAGCTCTAGCTAGAGAAAGAGCCTTGGTCTCCTTCTCTCTGGCCTCAGCCTCTGCTCGATCTCGCTCATCTGCATATTTACTGGAAATGCTCTTCTCTTCTCCGAGCATCTGTCAGGAAACAACCACAGTTAGGACCCATACTTTCAAAAGCAAACATTCAGATGTTTTGGTTAATTAATCAATGCATTTTGCAGGCATACAGTAGAACCAATTAAACATAAATTGTGTTTATTTAAATAATATAAATTAGAAACCTGGTCAAACTTCTTCTGTTTCTTCTCCAGATTGGACACCAGCTGTCTCTGATTGTCCAGATCCATCAGTGTGTCCTCAAGCTCCTGCTGCAGTCTGTTCTTGGTCTTCTCCAACTTGTCGTAAGCTGCTGCCTTCTCCTCAAACTGAGTATTGGCCGCCTCCAGGTCTCTCTGCAGTCGCTTCTTACCTTCTTCTAAAAGTTCTACATTACCTGACATCTCCTCTAGCTTTTTCTTAAAGTCAGAGAGCTGTCAAGAAACACAAAAGACATTCAGCCCTCCAATTTTCAAAATCTTACTCAACGTCCTCCAGGTGAACTGAGCATGGCTAAGACTATTCATCTTGTTATTAAACTCTTACCTGAATGTTTAATGTTGAGACATGTCTCTCCACGTTCCTCTTTGCTTCCATTTCCTCCTCTAGCTGCTCCTGTAGGGCATTGCGATCATCCTCTGTTTGTCGTAGTTTGGTAGAGAACTGGAGCTTTTGTCTTGTCTCCTCAGCCAACAACTCCTAAAAATCAACATAAAGCGTCAATTTCTATATGGTTCATATAGTGTACCTATAAGGTCTGTATCCATTAAGCAAAACATTTTCCAGAAAAAAATGCATCCACTTGTCCCAGCATTTGCTGGTACCTGTGTATCTTGGACTTGAGAAGTGAGGCTAGCCATATCCTTGCTAAGCTTGATGTTCTTCCCCTCAGCTTCATTAAGAAGGTTGGTAACACTCTCCAGTTCCACCTGCCAAAGCAAGAACACACTTTCAAACACACTGTACTTGTTTTTTTTAAGATTAACTTTCAGGTTCTACCAACAATGAAATATCTAAAATTACAACATCTTCCATCACTCACTGTGATTTTAGAGACCCGATCTCCAAGTTCAGCTTTCTGCCTCTCGCTGTCATTAAAACGAGACTGAAGGTCAGCAAGCTGTCCCTCCACCTTTTTCCTCTTGTTTTCCACATCCTGTTTGGCCTGAGTAAGAGATCTGATCTCCACATGGAGTTCTGACGTCTCCTTTTCCAGAGCTTGCTTGGCCTTCTCCAGATTTCCCTTCACCTAAGAAATATATAACATATTTTAACTTGGAGTTCCTCAGAAGGTTAAACATCTCAACAGAAATGAAGTTTATTTGTTGGATATGGGTGTCTACCCTCTTTGACTGCTCCAGCTGCTCTGTAATTTCCTCCAAAGCTTGGGTATGTTTCTGTCTCATCTCCTGCACCTGAGCCTCATGGACACGGCTCTCTTCCTCCATGGCTTTCTTCAGGAGAGTTACCTCCTGCTCACGTTTGGCCCTGAAGAAATATGCATACTTATGATCAGTTTAAAGATGTCTAGTAAACCTGTCTCAAAGTGTACTATGTAGAAGGTCTGGATTTAAATTAACACAGTTCTATAAGAGCATCCTATTGCTTAAAGACACATGAGCCATATGAGCACTCCAAACTCAGGAGATAAATCTTCCACTTGCTTTTCTTCTAATCTCATTACTCTCTAGGAGAAACAACAGGGATAACAAAGAGGCATCTGTGATTTTTCTCTCCTGTGGAAATGTGTTGACTGGGGTACAATACACACACACACCTGAGTTCCTGCTGAGTGGCTGTGGTGTCCAAAGTGTCCTCAAGCTCTGATTTGAGAGCTTCAAGCTCCTCTCCCAAGTCTCTCTTGTTCTTTTCAGCCTTGTTACGGGCAGCACGCTCTGACTCCAGGTCCTCCTGTAGATCTGAGATGTGTCCCTCAAGCTCCCTGATCTTCTTGAGTGCATTGTTCTTCTGAGCAGTCTCATCCTCCAATCTGTTGTGAATGGACAGAGACTATGTTAAATCTGACAAAAGTATCTGTAATTTCTGTTACTTAAAATATTTTTTCAAATCAGAAATTTTTTCGCAGCTTTATACCGTGCCAATGCAGCCTGAAGCTCCTCCTCTTTCTTTGCGAGCTGGGCTTTAAGATCAGCAATCTGAGCTTGAAGGTCAGCAATCTGCTCCTGGAGGTCATTTGATTCACCTTCCAACTTCCTCTTGGCTTTTTCCAACTCCTGACGACTCTTCTCCTCTTTCTTTAAGCGGACTACACAGCAACAAGTTAACTGCTTTATTATTTATATTACAAACTGGACATTACTGTAACTGATTACAGGGTAAATATTTTAGCAGTGAATAATGGACAAACCTTCAAGTTCAGATATCATTGACTCATGCTTATTCTTTAGCTTGGTCAGGTTTTTGGATTTTTCTTCCTCTTCAGCGAGGTTTGAGCTAAAATCTGCTACCCTTTCCTCTAGAAGCTTTCTCTCCTGCAAATAAAATCATATAATTAAACAAAGTTTAGTCTCCATCACCACCAGTATATCTTCAGAAAGCAAATATTCAAATTTGCTGAACTCAAACCTTCTGTAACTTGTTGTTCTGGTCCTCCATCACCAGGATGTCATCCTCTAACTTCTTGATCTTGGCATCACAGGTAACCTTTTCCAGCTGCAGTTTCTGACGAGCATCTTCTTCCTCATCAAGATGGTCCTCGAGGTCCTGAATTCAGAGACAATGGACTGGTTATGAACTGGTAATGGAAAAAATAGTTAAATTTAAGGATGCCAAAGCACTGCTACTGCACATAGTTTGGTTGCCTACCATGACTATGACTATAAATGAAGACATACCCTGATCTGGTCCTGCATCTTCTTCTTTTCCAGTTGTAGGGCTGCACTGCGATCTTCCTCCTCCTCTAGTCTGGCCTCCATTTCATGCAGGATCTCTTCAAGTTCTTGTTTCTTGGTGGCCAGCCGCATTCTCATTTCTTCAGCCTCTGCATAGAGCTCTGTCTCCGCCTGCAATTTCTCCTGGAGCTGGTTCCTTTCCTCAAAAAGCTAAACGTGGTGGACATATAAACAGCTGTTATTAAAGTGGCATGAAATGCAGAAAGAAAGTCGGTTTAAGCAGCATTTGACATCAGGACCTCTACATACCTGTGTGTGTTTCAGCGTGACATCTTTTAGTTCTGTCTCAAATTTTTGAGAAGCTTCTTTGGCCCTTTGAAGCTCATCCTCCTTCAGACTCATTTCCTCCTCCTGGCGCGTCACCTGCAGGAGAGGCTTCACCTGTGGACATTGATGGAGATGTGTTTAGAGTGGTAATGTGTAACTTAAATCCCTTAGCCATTGTTGGTTATACACTAGGCACTTTCAAAATACCCAAATCTAAAATACAAGGTATAAATTTTATTAGAATGTGGTGTATTAGGATTTGAACCTATGATCTTTGCATTGTTGGCGCCACAATCAAGTCTGGCGCAAAAAACAATATCTCACCTTGGTGAAGAGTCTCCACCACTGCCAGTTCCTGAGTTTGAGATAAGCAGCACAGTTCCTTTGAATCACCTTCATGGCCATCAGCTGTTGCTGCCTCTTGGCAAAGGCCCTGAAAGGGGTTTTCAAAGAATAACTCTGTTTGTAAAATCTTAATTACATAGCCTCAATGCATATGGATTAGTCTGAAAGTGTTATACCCACTTTCTGGCTAGGAATCCTCTAGCCTGTGCCTGGAAGGCGATGATTATAACAGTGATCTTTAGATCACGCTCCTCCTCGAGCTGAGCTAGGACTCCTGTGCGGAAGAAGATTTTGCTCTGACCGATACGGTACAGGTTTGGATCCAGGTCAAGGTGCTTGATCTACAGAGGGAGTCATGTGGTAGAGTGAAGCGTTTACATTATTAGGTTGCATGATGCTTTAGAACAAGATTTGATTGGATGACATCATCTTACCATGAGACAGCAGGCCTGTTTTCCATCCATAAAGCCCTTTGGAATAGCATTAGCTGCCAAGATCTCATATCTGTATGGCAAGGTAATAGCAAGAAAATGACATATTTTACAATCACTATCTAATACAGTCTATGTTGCTTTGTTCCAGCTGCTGCACTATTACAGCCCAGATTTACTGCACACAAAATTGCAGACGAAAGGGTGTGATGTCATTTTGAACAAAAGCCCAAATGTATTTTCAGGTATCTGCAATTTGAAACAGCTTGCAACAGTGTAGCAACTTTGGTTTTGGTTTAGGTAACTTTATACTGACTATTTAAAATCTTCTAGCTGCTATTGGTCCAAGACGATGACATAATAGATGGGTGTGACCTGGGGTTCCCACCTACTTTGATGCAACATTTAATTTCTTCACTCGGTCTGTCACATATATAAATGGTACTCTTAAATGGTAATGTTTGCAAACAGTATGCTGTTGCTTAGTTGCTTCAAACTTTAATCCCTGAACGATAAACGAAAATAAACTTCACTATGAATATACAGTACCAGGCCCTTTAGTCTCTAGATGAAAAGCAACAGTAAAAAGTAATAAAGTACAACTACAATACAGTAAGTTACCCACCGCTGACGGAACTCCTGGAAGACAATTCTGTTGGGGAAACCTTGGCGACAGATTCGAATACCCTCCAGCACACCGTTACATCTCAGCTGTTCAAGCACCAGGTGGGCATCCAGCTTTCCTGCCTGAAAGTGTAAAAAGTACCTTCAGTTTCTCTGTCACATACGACAACACATTTAATATGACTGTTTTTGTCTGACTCTATGAAACAAAGTTGTCATACTCTTTTTTCATGATTGGGGATGATGCAACGAACGAAGTTTGGCTGCGTGTTGTGCAGTGTGGTCATTAGCTTGGCCAGAGACTCTTTGTAAAGCTGACCCACGGTACGGAACATGCCCTTCTTGGTCTTGGAGGCACTAGGTGCAGAGCTGTCTGACATCTTGGCAATGGTTTCTAATCCAACCACACGGTCAACTGAGAAATACAAAATGCAGATCATATCAGCCATTATCTGATATGTTATACAGCTGAGACAATCACTGGTTACAATGATTTTTATAAACCTTAAAAACCTTATATGCGTGTTTTAGACAGTGTATGAAATATGAGAAAAAAATTTATTGCTGACACTAACCATCCTTCCACAGATCTTGCACAAATGGATTAGAAGAATTATTTAGCAGTGATGTAACATTGTCATTCAGAGGGTCCATGTTCTTTGTCAACCATGCGGTTGCATTGTAGTCCACCTAATAGAGAAAGGTTTGGTTTCAATATAACAACTTTATCTACTGTGCTATTATTGTCTGGATTACAATGTTCTCCACATTGTTTTGTAGGAACTTACTCTTCCAGCATAGTGCTGCACAGAGAACTCTGTTTTGTCCTTTAGTTGCTTAGGTTTAGTAAATTTAGTATGATTAACATGAGTGTTGCAAAGTTTCTCCACAAAGGAGACGTCCGTTGCCTTCGGAAACCAACACTCTTCATCCAACAGAGCCAGGATACCTGGAGGATTGTTCTGTTGAACAATTCAGTAAAAGTCAATGACATTATGTATTGCTTAATGTAAATCACTTCTGCCTCAAGAAACTAATGCAGGACTTCCAGAATTTAACTACAAACACTAAACCCTTGGTTGGATTAACACCAAAAGCGTTTCTGTTGCAGAAATAACATCATGGGTTTTAAAATGCATTAAATCTAAAGACATTCTTCAACTTTCTGTTGGAAGCAGCTGGTTCTTCTGAACTACTAATCTACACACAACACAAACTTACTGGTCTCTCAATAAGCTCGATACAAGGTTGCAAATCCAGACCAAAATCAATGAAGTTCCATTCGATGCCTTCACGCTGGTACTCCTCCTGCTCCAGGATGAACATGGTGTGGTTGAACAACTGCTGGAGCTTCTCATTGGTGTAGTTGATACAGAGCTGCTCAAAAGAATTGTCCTGCAGGAAAAATACAGTATATACTATACCACTGGCCTTAACATTGATTTTTACCAAATCTAATTGATTCTTTTCTTTAAATTTTTCCAGACCTCGAAGATCTCAAAGCCAGCAATGTCCAAGATTCCCAGAAAAGAGGCTCCCTGACGTTTGGTTTTGTCCAGTGCCTTATTAACTCTTAGAAGGATCCAGCGGAACAAACGTTCATACATGGCTTTAGCTAAAGCTTCAATTGCAAAATCTGCCTGTTAAGACAAAAACATTAAATGGTATAAGCAGAAACTAACACTCATCTGATGTAATTTCAACAATGGTCTATCATGCAGATGTGGCCAACAATACATTAGTTTCACAACATTACAGCAATAATAGTCACTTGTGGGACTTTTTACCTGTTCTTTGGTTTGAGCCTTTTGTACAACCTCACGGCCAACTTTAATACGAGGTGTTAGAATAGCTCTTGTGAAGTCTGTCACATTGATCCCTTGAAGATGACAAACTTTCTGGGCAGCTGAAAGAGAAACACATTTCAGTGGTCATTTTGTCCTGCAATGTTATTTATCTTTGCTAGAGAAATGTACAGTCATTTAACATTTCCTTTTCTTGTCAATAAAAGCTGACCTGTGTTGTCTGGCATAGTTGCTTGTTCCTGGTTTCTCTCTTTCTTGAACTCAATATTCCCCAACTGCAGCACAGACGAGACCACTTTGAGGACATCTAGCAAAGATGAAAAACAGAAAATAACTTACAATTCTCAAAACAGATTATCTTTCACAAGCCCTGAACTATCTTTTTGTATTGGTTCCTCTGATTAATTACACACTTTTGTTATAATAAGCAGAAAAAACGACATGCACTTATTTCGTTGCTTCTAATACCTGCTCTTTCTTCTGCAGTAAAACCCATGATATTCATAGCCTCCATGGTTTCATCATACATTTCATCATCCTGGTTGCCTGGAATCTGGACGTGTCCAGCAGAGAGGAACCGATAGTAGCTGAAGTTTTCGAGCAGAAGCTCCTCTGTCAACAAAGAGTATAAATCATCATAGGCCAATGCTAGATTGAATCTCTTTTTATCATTAAGCAAAGATTATGATGGAAAATGAAGTCAGGATGGAAGACACTGGATAATAGCAGCTATGAACAGAGATATAAAAGTTTTTCCACCTACCACGTAACTTGTCCTTCACTCCTGCTACCATGTAGTAGAAAATGTGGAAGGTTCTTTCTGTTTTTGCTTGTCTGATACAGCGAGATTTTTCCAGTAGATCTTACATGGTTTGGACATTAAGGTGAAACGTTCCTTTTTTAATTTATATGAAATGCTACAGTGTATTTAAAGAAGTGTGTGTTATGATGTTTAGAGGGCAAGGATACATGTCTCTATGTTGGCTCCAACTATGAAACCGGTTACATCAAAATTTATACGAATAAATTTGCCCTGTGGATAAAATACATTTGACTTAATAAATCTTTGCCATTCTTTTTACAGAATATCTTGTGCTATTTGCATGACAAGATGTGCAATTCTAGAATGACAAGCAGTATATTACAAAGTTCTCCAAACTTACGAATCTGGAGGAGTTATCATTCTTGATAGTCTTTGCATTACCAAAAGCCTCTAGAATTGGATTGGCCTGCAGCAGCTGCTTTTCCAGCTCACCCTAAAGTAACGGGTCAAAAACGTTGAGAATCATTCCATAGAAATCAAACAGAAAAAGGAAATGGACAGAAAACTCAGAAGATAACAGGCAGAAAGAAATGAAGTAAAGGCCCTTTTGTAATAGCAAACAAGCTTCAAAATATCTGTTTTCGATTTTAGATATTTATGTGAAAATTTTGCTTGGCCTGAAAAGATACTTTGTTACAGTCACTTTCAACTGCACAGAAAATAAGCTCATGTCAGTTTAGACGGGCTCCATGCCTGAGATCAAAAGAGCCAGTTAGTTTTTTTGCCAAATCACAAGCATTGGGAAAAGCTGCCAGGCATGTCCACCTCAAAAGAGGAAGTCAAAACGATCAAATGAGATCGGTCTGCAGTCCTGAGCATGGCAAGAGAGGAGGCACTAATGGAGTTTATGAAATGGATCTCAGTAATGGGTCTTTTTTCAAAGCATTAATTTTACAAGATAAAAGTTACTATGTGGCGTGACAGTTTCCAACTCATCAAGCACTTTAAATGGATAATAGAGCCTTTTCATCACAAGACAACTGGTGTTATTTGACCTCAAAATTAGATTCTCATTTTTGGACTTAAATGAGGCTGAGAAAAATTTTAACGTCACACAAAGTTTCAGATGCTTTCTTAGGGCTGTCAATTGACACTAACTTATAGAAATTCCATAATAAGTCGTTTTGAAGCAAAAAACACTACGTTGACTTCTAAAGACACTTTATCAAATGCTACTCAATACTTTTATTTACAGTCTTTTCTTACCAAATATCAATATATGCAAATAAGTGAGAGTAATTAATTTCCATAGCAATTAAATAACTAATTGTCATTCCTTTTCATTAAGCATAAAAACAGCAAGTTACGAAAAAAGGAAGATATCTACCAGAGGGTGTTTGACGCTCAGAAGGAAAGAAGATCGTTGATAGCTTCAGATACTGACAAATAAAAATACAGTCAACAAGAAAAGAGGGAGAGAATGACAGGACATTTACAATGACAAAGACAGAAATTGTGGATCACTGGAGGGAGAAAGTGATGACTACAGCAATATTCATAAAACACTGAGAAGCTTCTATGTAAAAAACATAGACTTCTTATAGACACAACTTCTTTTCGAGGTCCTGAGGCTAGACAGAGAACATAATAGATTTCATCTGACGCATCAATCCCAATTCAATTCCACTTTGATCATGGAATACAGCTGTTATTTTTTACGCCTTGTGGTAAAATTTGGCATTCAAGTGTAACGATACTGTTACTTTTTTTGTTAACCGCAACAGGCACCCCTATTAAGCTCATATGCATGGCAGTTATGCATTGTTGTTTTGTGTTATTAAACAGCTAAAATATGAAGTCTATGAAGGAGGGACAGCCAAGAATGTTGTCCCTGGAGGGCCCACTATGCTATAATCTACTCAGTTAGCTAAAGAAGGGGACCAATTCAAAACGTTTTGTCCCGAGCCCTGTGAACTATAGGGACTGTCTCGAGTTCAGCTTCTGTGTGCAGAATCACAGCAGGTAACAGTGATGATGCTACTCATGCGCACACACATATGAGCTTCACAGCTGATGCACATTAACTCGTCGTAGATTAATAGGTGATCAACGGAAATCAGAAAGGATATGACATCATCAATACAAAAGACTTTAAACTGGCATGCACACACAAACACACATACACACACACACTGTGTTCAGACACAATATTTCAATGCCAGGCCTCAGCGCTGGCAGAGAAAGAGTTAACCACATCTCAGCTGGGGGAATGACACACACGTGATCTAATGTTATATATTATATATAAAATATTATATTTTTTATATCATCCTTTTTGTGAACACTGAGGCTTTATGGCACATGACTTTATTTGTCTACAACATTCATACAGCAGACTTACAGGTGGTCTGTTTTTACGGTCCCTCCATGTAAGACTCACTTTGCTAACATCACTCACGGTGAGAAAATCAAGCATGCAAATTTTCAAACCCACACAGGAAGGAATTTGAGGAATTCCTTTTTACTCACATAGGCAAACTGTTGTCCTGAATGTTGCTATTTGAGGAAATTCATGGAAGTTATAATTAGACGGGTAAACTAGAAACAGTCTCGTGCATTTACTAGTTCTTTCTTTTGTGTCTGTACAGTAGTGTTGTGATTTCAACAAATCATACACAATATTTTACTCTCAG
>JAZGTK010019268.1:0-11458 GCA_036877625.1 Ambastaia sidthimunki
TTAGTATGTTTTACAGAAACACTTTTGGTCTGTATATTAGTATGTTTTACAGAAACACTTTTGGTCTGTATATTAGTATGTTTTATAGAAACACTTTTGGTCTTTATATTAGTATGTTTTACAGGAACACTTTTGGTCTGTATTTTAGTATGTTTTACAGGAACACTTTTGGTCTGTATTTTAGTATGTTTTACAGGAACACTTTTGGTCTGTATATTAGTGTTTTACAGGAACACTTTTGGTCTGTATATTAGTATGTTTTACAGGAACACTTTTGGTCTGTATTTTAGTATGTTTTACAGGAACACTTTTGGTTTGTATTTTAGTATGTTTTACAGAAACACTTTTGGTCTGTATTTAAGTATGTTTTACAGAAACACTTTTAGTCTGTATATTTAGTCTGTTCATATTTGGTTTTGGTTTGAAGGAAGTTTTTTACATTTCTGTACCTGTATGTCTGAATTGAAATCTGCTCTATGTTAAGAAAACAAATGTTTTGATGGAAGCAGATGAGCAGAATTACATACACATATAACAATTCACAAACCTGTTTTCAGTATCAGGTCAGAACAGAAACGGATGAGAGTGAAAGTTATCTTCCGTCCAACACTGACACCTGCTGCATGAGTCCAAATTATAGTTGACAATACTTCCCCCCTCGTCCATTCACGTGGTTCATTTTACTTACATTTATTGTGAAAATCTGCGGTTACATTATGATAATTGAAATTAAAACATGTTATGTATAGTAAGGGAAAGCGTCGGCACTGTGGCCAGCGGTGAATTGATGCAGCTGGCGGCCGGCAGGCGGCGCTGTGAGCTGCTCGTACCGGGAATTGCGTGTCGGAAGTGCGACAGAAAACTGATTCTTCTGAAAATAATTAGAGAATATAATCATTTAAAATCATTTTCCCCTGAAACGCGTAAATAGAGATTAAACGTGTGAAAATCTCGGTTCTGAAGCGACGGCATGTAAGTTTATATGAGAATCACTGTTCGAGAAAACGAAAGTGTTCGAGCTCACGTCGTTCCTGTTGTTGTGTCTCATCGTCACTTTACAACTAATGTGTCGTGTTGTGTAATTATTGTTCTATTATATTAACGCCGTGTTTAAACACAGATGCATTTTACCTTTCGTGTCTGCGACCATTTCTTTCTTTCTTGCGTTCTCATTTATCGCAAATGCTTGAAAAGAGACCTGAATAAATGAATAATAGTAACAGTATGATAAAAGCTTAAAGTCACCGTGTTTTACTTTAATACTGATTTCATTGAGCGTATGTTGTACACTGATAATTTTGTTATTATTGTCAGCAGACATAAACATGGAAAAACTACAGAAATCTCCATAAAATGGCTTTATTAAAATCATAATGGTTAAAGTGAATAGCGAGAGAAGTTACAGATAATGAAACTGTGTCTTAATCCCGTCATGAAAAACATACAGAATTCATGTAACACTAAAACCGTTTCAGCCTGTAGATATGACTGAAGTGAGATGGGCACAGAACAAGAGCGGTTACACTCGCTTAGAAAACCCCCCACATGACAGCAGCGTGGACCCTTCCGCCCCCCCAGGCTTCCTGATGCCCCCTGCCCCCCCAGGCTTCCTGATGCCCCCTGCTTACGATGCAGGATTGCCCCATGGAGGGGTGGGTTCTGCTGGACCTCCTTATCCACCACCCACTGCTTTTGGGAATCCCATGTACGGACAGGATGGGCCTGGATATCCTCAAGCAGGTCTTTGCGTTCCGGGCCCTTACAGCACCGGGCCGTACACACCTGATCCATGCGGTAAGAACTCAAACCTGCTGTCTGAAGCTCAGTGATATATTAATAATATTAACATCTCAGCTGAATGTGTTATTCATTCAAAATACTGCAGCTGTGAGTGAGCCGGTTCATAGTGACTCTCCTCCAGACTATGAGAACGAGAACTTCACCATCTCTGGACTGGATGACAAAACTGTACGAAGAGTGTTTGTACGAAAGGTACATCAGCACAGTTTAAACTCTGTATTTTCACATGACTGCGTCCTTTATTATTCTCACATGTAAATATTGAAAATCAGTCGTGACCACTGATAGCACTGTGTCTCTGTATACTGTGTCTCTGTATACTGTGTCTCTGTATACTGTGTCTCTGTATACTGTCTCTCTGTGTCTCTGTATACTGTGTCTCTGTATACTGTGTCTCTGTATACTGTCTCTCTGTATACTGTGTCTCTGTATACTGTCTCTCTGTGTCTCTGTATACTGTCTCTCTGTATACTGTGTCTCTGTATACTGTCTCTCTGTATACTGTGTCTCTGTATACTGTCTCTCTGTATACTATGTCTCTGTATACTGTCTCTCTGTATACTGTCTCTCTGTATACTGTCTCTCTGTATACTGTCTCTCTGTGTCTCTGTATAGTGTGTCTCTGTATACTGTGTCTCTGTGTCTCTGTATACTGTGTCTCTGTATACTGTCTCTCTGTGTCTCTGTATACTGTCTCTCTGTGTCTCTGTATACTGTCTCTCTGTGTCTCTGTATACTGTCTCTCTGTGTCTCTGTATACCGTGTCTCTGTGTCTCTGTATACTGTCTCTCTGTGTCTCTGTATACTGTCTCTCTGTGTCTCTGTATACTGTCTCTCTGTGTCTCTGTATACCGTGTCTCTGTATACCGTGTCTCTGTATACCGTGTCTCTGTATACCGTCTCTCTGTGTCTCTGTGTACCGTCTCTCTGTGTCTCTGTGTACCGTGTCTTTGTGTACCGTGTCTCTGTGTACTGTATACATTAAACTGACACTCAGTAGTAGTAAAGTGTCACGTTAATACTTAAAGCAGGTTAATATGGTACCTGTCATCTGTCGTGTCTGTTTTGTTTCTCTGCTGTTTTCTGTTGCAGGTGTTTGCAGTTCTAAGTCTGCAGCTGGCTGTGACCTGTGCTTTTGTAGCTCTCTTCACCTTTGAGCCGCATGTCAAACTCTTTGTGAAGAGGAATACATGGACGTACTGGGTGGGTTATATCATCTTCCTGGTGCCGTACTTCATCATCCTCTGCTGTGGTGAATTCCGCAGAAAACATCCGTGGAACCTCATCGCCCTGGTGAGTCTCTGAGGAATCTTCAACATCGAAGACTAGCATCATTCTGAACTTTTGACGTATTTATTCACTTGCCGTGAACTGACTCATTTCTTTTTTCAGTCTGTTTTGACTTTGGCCATCTCCTACATGATCGGGGTCATTTCCAGCTTCTATGATACAGACACTGTGATGATGGCTGTTGGCATCACTGTGCTGGTTTGCTTCACAGTGGTCGTGTTCTCTCTACAGGTCAGTGTTCAGTGACTCCTGTGAACAGATTCTGTTTAATGAAACTGCTCAAAATGACTCTGAGTTACTGGTTAATGTTGGTCTCTGTGTGGTTGGTTGGTGTTGTTTATATGATGATGCTGGTGAAAGATAAACATTCACAACTGAGTTTTGTTGTTGAGATTTACATCAGTTGTTTAATGCTGTTGTGTTCTCTCATAACTGTTCTGTTTCCTCCAATCACAGACCAAGTATGATTTCACATCCTGTTACGGCGTGCTGTGTGTGTGCGTCACTGTCCTGTTTTTCTTCGGGATCTTGTGCATCTTCTTGTACAACAGGATTATGGACCTGATCTACTCGTCTGTGGGTGCCCTGATCTTTACATGCGTGAGTACAAATCTCTACACAACAATTCTGAGCCCTGTCTATACACAGCACACCTATACACAATCTCTACACAACGCATCTATACACACAGTTTCCACGCAACACGTTTGTTTAAATGTTTTATTTGATGCTTTATAGATAAGAACTGAAATAATGTCATTGCAGTTTTTGGCTGTAGACACGCAGCTGCTTCTTGGGAACAAGAAACTGTCTCTGAGTCCAGAGGAACACATCTTTGCTGCACTAAACCTCTATCTGGACATCATCAACATCTTTTTATACCTTCTGAGAATCTTGGGAAGAAGCCGCCAATAAACATCCATCATTGAGTTCATTGTATAACTAAAATCATGCTTTTAAAAATCCTGCACACACCTGCAGTTAAAGTGTGTGATGTTGTGCATGTTAAAGTGTCAGTTCACCCAAAAATAAAAATCTTCCATCATTTATCACCCAAACCTGTCATTCAGACCTGTCATTCAGACCTGTCATTCAGACCTGTCATTCAGACCTGTATGACGCTTCTTCTGAGAACAAGAAGATTGAAGTATTTTATAACAACAGCCATTGACTTCCATTATATGGACACAAAACCACTTCAAGATTTGATTTGTTATGTGTGCAGAGCAACTAGAAGTGAAATGTAAAAACTGAGACATCAGAAGAAAGAGATGGTAAATGATGGAAGTAATGTCGGTTTTGGCATCTGTAAACTAACTGTAAGCCATTCATAGTTTCATTGACCTATAGTGCTTCAGTTTTCTTTGAGCAGCCCACAGAAGTGACAGACTGCTGGTCTGACTGAAGTTCATCTGTCTGCTAATAGCTGTTAGTGTCAGACAGTTCTTGAAGTGCTTTGGGGTGTCTCATTGTTTGGGGTCAGATTCAGCTGCTAAATTTATAACTGCACCAGTCTGAGCAACACACACACCTTTAACAGTGAAGTGTTTTAATATGTTTATTCTCCACTGATGTCCTCTCTCTCTCTCTCTCTCTCTCTGTGTACTATTCCTACATTGTAATGACTTTCTGTGTTTATCAGGCGTAGCACGTTTTATATTAAAAATTCTGATTCTGATTTTATACACTGATTACTTTTGAAAGGGAATAAAGACTATTATTGAGCTTTGAACATTTGTTATACACTGATATTCCTACACAAACACAAGCGCTCACACAATTCTGTGCCTTTATGACGCGTTTCGTTTATGCCACAACAGCATGACGGGATTCTGAGTGTTTTCTCAAAGATCAAGTCACTTTTCTTATTTCTGGTGGCGGTGGATCCGTGCAGAATGAGTGATGAAAACAACTCTTCATTGCGGCTGGAAGTGAAGAAACTCCGCCAAGAAATGAATCAGTTGAGACGCTCGCTGCTGGGAAACGCGCAGATTCAGTCTGAAAACGCGCAGATCGAGTGTGAAAACGCGCAGATTCCGTCTGAAAACGCGCAGAGCGAGTGTGAAAACGCGCAGATTCCGTCTGAAAACGCGCAGAGCGAGTGTGAAAACGCGCAGATTCCGTCTGAAAACGCGCAGAATTCAGCAGAAGCATCGGGCGCTGTTACAGGTATGGACTTCTGTTATTAGTAAAGAATTTTGTTCAAAGCTGCAATCCATAACTTTTGGCGTTAAAATAAACAAATAACAGTTATTGAGCAAGTACATAAACAGATTAGTGTTTAAAACACTTCAACATATGTAATGACAAGTACGTAAAGTCACCTGCAATGTTGTGTTTCAAACAGAAATGAAGCTATGACTGCAGTTTTATTGCAGTATAGCTCGACACATGCAGTGAACGGCATCTGACGTCACCATATGCATTTACTTAAACAATATTTTTTCTAACAATTAAATACATATTCACTATAATGTAGAAGTAAAACAACTGTACAATTGCTAAACTTTTATATTAATGCTGTGTGTTCATTCCACTGTGACTGTAAATTAGGCAGGAGAGCAAAGAGTCTGTGGAGTGACACTGTGGATGAGAAGAGCTTCAGTAAAGAGCTGCTGAAAAGACCTCACAAAACCTCCTCACCCTCCAGTCTGCTGCTGTCACCACCACAATCCACATATCATGACCTGCCCAGCTGCTTCATGTACCGCACACTGAGAGGTGATGTGCAGACTTTACTAGCCATCAAACGTTTAGACAATCCCACTCATTTGGGTTTTTGAATTAGACATAATCTGGAAGGCAAGAACATTTTATCACACAACAAACCATTTTGGTGCAAAACCGTGGATCTCATTACTGTTGTATGTCTACTGACTGTTAATCCGATTTATTCCTGCAGATCCGAGGAGGTTACTGGGTGAAATTGCTTTCCAGCTGGACCGTCGAATCCTCTCCTATGTTTTCCAGGAACAGTCTCGGCTGTATGGATTTACTGTGTGGAACATACCTGACAAAATAAAGCAGGTAATCTTGACGTGACGTTTGGATACATGATACATGATGACAGTACAAGTGTGAAAACCTGTTTGTTTCATTGCTGTTAAGAATATTTATTGTAGTGCTGATGCAAACATGTATTCACTATTAATGTCATGATGCATGCTAACAATTGCTACATATTTATTCAGACATCCTGGGTTTGAATCCTATCTTTGGGGTTTCTGCCCTCTTTTTTTGAGGGGCAGTCGTGACGCCTAATGGTTAGTCAGACTTGTAATGCAAAGGTTCAACTTGTTCAACTGATGAACCTTGACTGAGGTGTCCTTGAGCAAGACTCCTTTCACCCAGTTGCTCCCTGGGCTCTGCAGTGATAGCTGCCCACTGCTCCGGGTGTGTGTGCGTTCACAGCTTGCAGTGTGTGTGCGTTCACAGCGCACTGGATGAGTTAAATGCGGAGGTCACATTTCAAGTATGGGTTACTGTACAATTACGTATGTGGTTTTTGGCGTTTCATGGGAGTGGCGTGTCACTGTTACTTTTCCAGTGTAGAATAAAGAGAGAATGTGTGTTGAGGGTGTATTCAGAAATATGTTCTTGAGAGTGTGCAATATCTGCTTTGTCTCCACCCATGTGTGATATCAGGTCTCCATTCACCCTCTGACGGGGAAGGCAGATGAAGTTTACAGGTTCCACCTGTCTAAACGGCACATGGAGATCATAGACAGGCTTCGTATACTGGGCTACAACACAAGTCTTCACCCCCCCTTCACTGAGTTCATGGTCAATACGTACGGGATCCTGAAGGAGATGCCGGATGCATATGAACACCAGGAAGCAGCTTTTAACAATCCAGAGTTCTTGCGTAAGGTGGTTGTTGAAACAGCACCATCCAAGTTACTGAAGGATCTTCTCCTTTTGCTCAGCTGTCTGTGTTTCATGGCGAGGCAGGATGGAAAGAAGCTCTTCCTGTGGTAGAGAGTGGTGGTCAAACATTCCCATCATGCTTTGCCAGAAAAGAAAGTTCCTCCAGCAGAATCTGCAAAACTGTTGACTAAAAATAAACAACTGAGAAATGCAAGACAATGTTGAAGCTTGAAAGTAACTTTCTTGTTTGTCTGCATCAGTTTTAATGAATGATTATATGCAGAAATTGGCCCTGTGATGGACTGGCCCCCTTTACTGCTTTTCCCAGCCTCAGCCAGAGATAACTAACAGACTGCAGCTCTCGCTGTGACGCCGGGGAAATAAATAGTGTCAAATATGGATAGATAGATGGAGGCAAAAAGTTCACCTTTGACATTCTAAAAACAGTTTTGTCATATTTGTATTTTTAATTCATTTATAATAATATAAAATGAAAAGTATTGTGCATGACAGAATGCATGTATGACCACGGAAACTTATTGTTTAATAGTTCTGGTGTATTCCTATTAGAAACATTCTCTATGCTAACTATAAACTGATGTTTAATGTTACCCTCCTTCACACTGTTCTGATGATAATACTAATGATGTGACGTGTTTAAACCAAACAACCAGGAAGTCAATCGGAACCGAACAGTGGTCGGGAGCGCGCACAGTGATGTGAACGGGAGCGCGCATGACCTAATATTGTACGTGTGCATAGAGAAACCGCTGGAGGAGCGAATTTAATGCGGTTTATTCAGTCAGCCAGATTAACAAACGAGCCATGACACAGAAAATATTTCACATCTGCACGTGTTCAAAGCAAAGACTGTCTGTCCACGCGCAGCAGGATTACTAAAGCAGGTAAGCGTTCAGACAGACAGGTAAAGTTGATCCGCCCGTGACTGCTGCCATTATCCGCCCTGCTAACCGGGATCTGGTCACCAGTGGCATGTGGCTATAGGTAGATTATACCGTGCCGGGTTCGCTTATACGGGAAATGCTGTTTTGTTGCTCGGGGCTGCATGTTGATGGTAATTAAATCGTTTCACGATCGTGATGACGTCAGCGCACATGTTGTTACATTGTATCCGTTGACTGTTTCAGTGTAAACTGAATTTGTTATTGATCATGTCAGTGTCACAAAATCTGTTATAATGTATTTAAGAATATGAATGTGTGTGTGAGTGAGTAAACAGCGATCAGAGCAGCTCTGCTCTTCTCATACGTGAGAAGCTGTACAGATGGCGAGGTCTGGATTAATAGTGACCGCAATCAGCTCTTGTATTTCCGCCCTGTCCCATCATCATCATCATCATCATCTCCGCTCTGTGTCTACTGTAAGCCACTGAAATCTGGACATTTGCATTGAGAGAACCGTCTGGTCCGGTTAATCGCGGCTAGTTCTGCTTCAGACCCAGATTTTACGTGGCACCAAAATCATCACAGAGATGCGAATGTGCATAAAATAAAGCGTTATTAAAATAAAAATGATAAAATGCTGTTCCACACTTCTTTGTTTGAAATATGGGTAAATACCTGCCTGAAAACAAATGACAAAGGTTGTAAGAACGTGTTTCTCAGGTTGATCAGGGTTACAAATAACAGAGCGTCTGGTGTCAGTGCTTTCAAAGTTCACAGAAGTGCATTAAAAAGTAGATAAGCATGTCAAGAAGGAAACGGCTGCAAAGGTTTTAGACTTTTGTTCAGTGTGAATAAAGTTTTGCATCAGATTTGCATTGTTGTCCTGACGCATGTTTTGTTTCTGTAGGCTGTGTATGAAATCTGCAACAAAAAATGAAATCAAGACTTTCTTTGCTGTGTAAAACCACTCACACAAATATCACAATGAAGTGAGTGTCTTTGGTGTAATATTAGAAAACGTCAGTGCTGCGTTACACGCTCAGCAGCTTTTCTTTACTTGATTGTGATTTTGCTGCAGGATTCAGGTGCATATGTGGCAGGTTTGAGATGAGAAGACTGTTTGCTGTGGCGTGTGGCGCTGAGGCATGTCTTTGAGAGAGTCCCCTTTCCCCAATGCTTTTTTGGAAGGTCTCCATGCAGTAGGATGGGGGCTAATCTTCCCGTGTTTCTGGTTCCTGGACCGTCTCATTGCTGTCTGCATCTCCACCAGTCTGGAAGGTCTGCAGCGGCGCGAGGAGGAATGCTACCTCCATCCGCTTAAAGTTGTCTTTGGCTCCATCCTCTTTTGCATCCTGTTCGTTATTTCCACACCCTTTGCTCTCCTGGGATTTATGCTATGGGTGCCACTCCAGGCAGTTCGCAGGCCTTTCTCGTACTGCAAGCAGGTGCGGATCATTCCCATGGAGGATCGGAATGCAAGGTGGGAGGAGACGGGGAAACTCAGTTTTGGATTCGTAACGGCCAACCTGTGCCTGCTGCCCGACAGCATAGCGCGCTTCAACAACCTTGGACACACGCAACAACGTGCAGCAATCGTTGGCCACAACATTGTCCAGGGTGTGACACGGCCTAATATTCGCATTTTTGTGGATTCTCCCAGTAGCTGCGGGACCATGACCCCCTCCAGCAGTCTGCTCCCACAGGCCGCCCCCTGCTCATACGGAGCTGTAGAGTCTGCGGCTGCAGGTCAGACAGAGGCGCTTGAACCAGATGGTGATGTTCCAAAGAGCAACTCCAGGGATTCTGTAGTGTCTTCTGATGAACCAAGTGACCTAAACCAGCTACAGCAGGCTTCCAAACCCAACTGCAACCAGAACTCCAACCAGGATAGCAGTAAGGTGCGTGGACGTCCTCCTCGGGCCTTACGAACACTATTCAAAGACAGTGATGTGCCAATGGAGGTGTCCTCTTTGTTCCCACCCACTGTGGATATAGTGTGTCTGGAAGAGGTGTTTGATAAGAGAGCTGCCCTGAAGCTCATGCAGGCTCTCGGCCCGCTGTATGGTCATGTGATCTATGATGTTGGCGTGTATGCTTGCTATCCCATTGGCACTTGCTCCTCGTTTAAGTTTTTCAACAGTGGTTTATTCCTGGCTAGTCGCTATCCAGTGATGGAGGCTCAATTTCACTGCTTTCCCAACAGTCGTGGAGAAGATGCTCTGGCTGCTAAAGGCCTGCTGTGTGTGAAGGTGCTACAATTAATAATGACTTTCACCTTTTAAATGTTTATAAATTATAAGTCAAAGGTTTGGACGCACCTGCTCATTCGTTGTGAATTATTATTTACCACGTTTAATAGTAAAATCATCATGACTGTTGTCATTCTATCAAACTTCATGAGGTGCATCATGGGATGATTGTAAACAGTATTGAAGGAGTTCACATATATGCTGGATGTTATTGGTCAGCCAGGTGTGTCCAGACCTTTGACTGGTTGTGTATAACCCTGTGCACTGAATTAATACTGTGGCTTAAACCAGCTGTTCTTTCACAAGGTGGAAATAGGGTTACAGAAAGGAGAGAAGAGAATGGTTGGGTATATGAACTGCACTCACCTGCACGCTCCTGAAGGCAAGTGTTGTTATTGTCCTGTTGTATTCAAAGAAACAGTCAATTAATAATTAAAATTAATAATTTATGTAAAAATGCAATTCTTTTTAGTCCTTTTTATTCTTATTAATCTCTTCAGATTTTGGAATCGTTAACAGTTTAAAGAGTGTAAATGTGTGAAATTATGTTACATATTTTGAAGTAGCCTTAAACTGAGGAAGACTTCGATTTGCCTTTATCAGGAGATGGAGAAATCCGCTTCGAGCAGCTCAATATGTTGACCAAATGGATCAATGAGTTCCAAACAGTGACCAAACAAGAAGATGAAATGGTGATGTTTGATGTTCTTTGTGGGGACTTTAACTTTGACAACTGCTCCCCTGGTACTGGAACAACACACTATACATTAAATATGTTTACAGTATTCTCAGTGATTTTGATGGATTTTAATATGCTGTTCATTACAGTTGACAATATTTGTAGGCTACATAATGTATGTCTATTTTATTATAGCTCAGTCTTTCTGTAAAGGTACATTGATTAGTGCTTCGTGTGTGTTTAGATGACCGTCTGGAGCAATCACACAGCCTGTTTGAAGACTATAAAGATCCCTGCAGAGCTGGAGCTGGTAAAGAGAAGCCCTGGGTGATAGGTACAGTAACACTCATTCTACACTACAGCACAACTCCCTGCAACACATTCCACACCACTGCATGACTCCCTGCAACACTGACTACACAACAGTACACAACTCACTGCAACACCTGCAACACTCATTCCACACCACTGCATGACTCCCTGCAACACTCGCGACTCACTGCAACACATTCCACACCACTGCAAGACTCCCTGCAACACTGACTACACAACAGTACACAACTCACTGCAACACTCATTCCACACCACTGCATGACTCCCTGCAACACTCGCGACTCACTGCAACACATTCCACACCACTGCAAGACTCCCTGCAACACTGGCTACAC
>JAZGTK010019269.1:0-11458 GCA_036877625.1 Ambastaia sidthimunki
AATCACATTAGACGATGCATGTAAAATGAGAGCTTTAGTACTAGAGAATAAAACCACATGGTTTTCACATGTGAAAAGCCACATGGTAAGTGATAAGCAGTCGGTTTACAGCATCAGTCTATTCATGTAACATGCTCCAATCTCCCGTCCATGTCAAAGTCATATATATGTCTGACAGTCTACATACCCATGTTGTAAACCTCATTAGGGGGCCTTCTAATGTCTGACAGGATAACGTTTTCCTTTCCATACTGCTGCCTAAAATAAAAGACATTAAGTGTAAGATATGGCAACCAATTGCTGGTAAAATGGGAATGTGTGGTTACTTTCATTATTGACTCACAGTGAAGTAAAATTTACATAATTGATATCAATAGTTAGTATTTATTTACAGAGAAAATACATTTGTGGAATTTGGTTGCAATTGCACTGCAAATATCTATGCAAAGCAAGCATTTTTCAATCAATGTAAATTGAACCCTGTTTTGGCACTTTATGCTGCAGAAAAAACGCTGAATCTTTCAACTGTTTACTAACCTCAGCATTTGAGCCAGTCCAACTCCAAGTTGTCCCAGGCCACCTTTTAATAGAAGAAAAACACTTTCAAAACACTGTGGTCAACTTCACCTTAGTGTAAACAACCAAAATTACAATTTGGAATACAGTTACCCCTTTAGACTGATGCCTAAGACGAAGAGTAGATACTAAGACTATTGTAAACACTTAGATTAAAATGTTTGCATTTCGAAACAGTGCACTCTTAAAGTATTTGCTTGTTCTAAACGAATAAATGACTGTGGCAGTTTCATAAACAAGTTACTCTAAAATAAACTTACGCGATTGTTATTGTCCAGTCGTTTTCCAGCTCCACTTACCCTGTAAATCCATTTACTCTCTCTTTACACGTTATTACACAAACACAAAACAGCTGCGCTCTCTATTGTGCACAAGCGGAGCGCTTTTAACACTGTTTATTCCCAATCTATTGTCATGAAGATGAATAGGGCTGTCTCTTGTGGGACCGAAAACAAATAAAGAACTGATGGCTATTTCCAAACAAACATTAACGTTTGAGCTTAGACTCGGCACCAGACATTTATGCACTTAAAAAACAGATGGCACCTGTGATGAGGACGCGAGGACTGTCCGTGGAAGGCTCGCTGGACTGGTCGCTCGGCCATCGGTTGATCTGACGCGGCGACAAACTCATGCCACGGACCGGCCAAGCTTTACACAGCGAGCGGACACACAGCCGTACACCTGACAGCATGTCGCCTCTCTGTCAGTTTACAAATAAATCAAATCTGATTCAAAATTGAAGGTTGTATTTTGGTTAAACTTACTATAACGAAAGATGGAGTTTATAATTACAGAATCCATATTTAAAAAGGAGGTTTAAGGTAAAAGCGCACCAACTTACCTTCACTATAAACTGAAATCCGTAAAGGTGCAAAGCACGTGTTCTGCAACAAAATCACAACATTGCTGTGGTGTTTCCGGAGGTGGAAAATTAAATAAGTAAATAATGCTGATAAGAGGGATTTCCATAGTATTTAACCGTTAGAATTAAGAGATTACTGTCTGATTGGCTGCCCGAGGAGCGCATCGAACGACCATTGGATAAATAAGTGGTCGGAGCGGAGAATTCTGGGAAATGTAGTTTTACATGTCCCGTCGCGGGCTACTTTAGCACATGTGCTCGAGTGTTAAAGACTACGGTGTCCATTAGCGTTACAAGAGTACAAACCTGCTGACGGACTGCCCTCTCTGTATTTATATTGTGTGGGTGAGTTTAGCTGAGCTGGGGCTTTATTCTGAGGACTTCATTGGCTAGCGAGATGTAATTGTTTGTTTGTGCATGTATGCGTAGCATCCCTTTTTATGTAATAAAGAAAGAAAAAAGAAAGTTTGAGATTATTCTCAAATATGTGCGAAATCACACGTTACATCCATAATATTTATTTCTTTACCCTTCTGGCAGCGTTAAAAGAATAACAAACTTCCCGCATTTAGTCTGTGTCTGTAACAGTGTATGAACATGTATGTCACAAACTAATTTTTATACAGTTTGTCATGACAACTTATGTAACCATAGGAAGGAGTTTGAGGAGCACGGTAAATACAGGATATACAAACTGGCCCAATAAAGAAAAACAAACAGTTTGCACAAGTGAGCATTTATTGCTGAATCATTTCTGAAAACATATGGCTACAGTAGTACAGTTAGTGGTACTGGATTGATTTCAGCCCCCCCAAGACTTTGCAATGAAATGGATGGATGAAATCTTAGTTAGCAAATGCATTCATTATTATTTTGTGCTGGCTTATCTGAAATTAAAAATAATTTATTTATTTTTACTTTATTTATGGTGTAATCTTTCTGTAATTTTAGAGCAGGTATGTAACTGTGTGTATTTGAACATTATCTTGAGATTTATCTTTAAATTAAATTAGGTTCATTTAAATTAAAAAGGTTTTATGTTATAGCTCTTTTCAGTATTCTCAGTTTAATTGCAATGTTTGAAGGTCAGACAGAGGTTAGTCAATATGTCTGATTTTAAATGGCATTATGTCAGATTACTGATAGTACTGTATGTGTCATTGCTGTTGTAAATAAAATTACATCTGATGGCAGTATGTTTGATTGGCAGTGATACTAGTTTAACATGGGGGCACTTTTGAACTTTTCAGACGTGATATTGGTTAGACTTTAAACTGTGACTAATGAGCTTAAAACCTTTTTTCCACCATGAAGTCACAAGACAGTCAGCTCATCCATGAGGTTCTCTAAAGGGGTCAGGGTTTCACAGTGTGTATTGGCTGTGTGATTGGTCTGGTCAGGCCCAGCTCTCTCACGATGCTCCTTCACTATGCTCCAGATCTCCTCTCGAGCTTCCTCCATGTTCTGAGCATGCTCAGTCCATCTGAGGAACAGCCCTACCCAGAAACCCATACAGAGATAATAAGGGCTTTGTCACATGAAGTATGAAAGTGTGGTTTTTAAATAAAAAACCATTAAAACTACCATCCACACTGCAGCTATTGTTTTGTATTTTTGTATGGACTAAGATCTGGACTCACCTGTCCATAGTTGTAAAGACTGAGGATGCACTGAAGGCCAGATGGCCAGATCTGTGCATTCATACAGTGGGTTGAGGTACTGCTCTTTAGTATCAGGTCTCAGCAGGGTCTGAAACAAACAGTGTGTGTTCTCCTTCACCCCCAAAACACATCTTGGTTCATGAAAAGTGCAGCCAGAGGGACAGAAGAAGAATCAGGAGCAGGACAGACAGTAATAGAGCATTGAGCAAAAATTAGTATGAAATATATATATATATATATATAATTTTGTAATATATTTTCATTAAAAACAATGCAATTTAAAATGCAATAATGCAATTTAAAGCTGTATTGTCCTTAAAATAAGTCCATGGAACTGTTATGCATCAGCTACCAAATTACATTTATTACCAACAGTAGGTCGTATACAAGTTGAAACAAGCTTCATATAGGGACATAAAGTTTTTATAAAAGCTGCTCACCTCTCCTGATCGCTGTTACACAAGAAGGTTCCGTAGTCAGAAGCATAAACCTCCTGAGCCAATCGGAGCAGCAGTGTCTCACTAAACTCAAGTGCCAGCGGAAACTGCCTCCAGATCTGCCACACGCAGTCCAGCAGCAGCAAGAAGAACGGGCTCTCCTGCTTCAGACGGGCGTGAGAATAGGCCGAATGAGCACAGCGCTGCTGAAATGGGTGTCCAGCCTGAGAGAAAAAAATACACAATGTACAACTCATCAACATATTTGATACAAATACAGTTGCAATGTAGCCGTGTTGCCATAACGCACAGGAAAGAGTATATTCAAACCTAAACTCTATATGAAGTCACTCACCTGTATCCACTCCCTCTCCAGCAGGCTGAGGAAGCCATTAAGAGTTCTAGAGGCGGGATCTAGAATAAGCTGAGCCAATGAGGTCACCAGCAGCGTGCTGTCTGTCCCCTCATAGCCATGAACAAGCACAGAGTGACCATCCCTGCCAAACAGAGCAAAGCCATGCATAAGCACAGTTTAACAAAGTCATTGATTTCCTCAGAGGACATGGCCCTCCATGACTCCTCTGACCATATATGTAAGCCCACCTCTCAATGCATTCTGCCACAAGACCTGCAGTTGACAGAGCTGTGTGCACGTGTGAAAGCCATTTGGAATTCTCCAGTTTGCTAAGCCAGCGGTCCACACTGTGGGAGGAGTCACTGCAAGCTTCCACCAGCTTAATGAGACTCTCTTGCAGAACCTTACCCCTGTAAATACACATCACACACTTACAGGTGTGAATACAGATAAACACAAGACAAACAAGACTATAAATCTGTATTGCACTGTGTCATACAAACAGAGTGGAACTTTTTTTTTGGAAAAATTTTATTTCAGACAGGTGAAAGTCACTTTTAAAAATTCCCTCTCACCTTTCATGGTGTCTGTGCAGTCTTTTCCAGTGGTTATAGCAGGATTTAGACTCAAAACCCCCTCCTGTCATCCGGGCCTGCTGGGCTTGCTGGGCAGAACGCAAATCAATGATGTAACCCAATTCTGATCCGCCAATCACAGCCTGGAGAAGAAGCTCATCTTCCTTACAGCGCTTCCTATTGGCTCCTGTCAAAGGCTGGCTGCTCCTCATGATCACCTATGCAAATACAAATAACACTGATATTTTACAGCTAATATATGAAAAATGTTTATTCATTTTTATTCAGAAATGTATTTATTTTTTTCAGAAATTATTCAGCATTAATGAATCACAGAATAGGAAATTGTGTCATTTAAATCATGTCTGGGAAACAGCACAGCTTTACTGTAATGTCACTTATATTTGAGGTAGCCTTCTGGAAAACACCTTTGACTCACCATCTGGTTTCTATGGTGACAGTAGGAGAGCACAGGAAACCTGCCACCCTGCCTGAACCGTGCAGAGCGGACCAGCGTGTCATCATCTACCTCACGAGGAACAATGACCGAGCGTGGGTATGATGAACATACAGAGTAATCCGAGTTTACATTACTGGGCCTCCACCTGTCCCACTACACACACACACACACACACACACACACATTACCCCACATAAACAGTCACACATATATGTACATGTATATGTTGAACAACAGTACTGTCAGATACATCAAATATATTCACCTATGGAAAGAAAAGGCAGTGCAGCAATGTCATGAAAGATAATAAAAGCTGTGGAGAACAATCAAGGAATTCAATAGCAAAACACAGATAAAATAAAAGAAAGTGTACAGGTGAAAAGTAGGAACAAATAACATTTGGTAGTTGTAAGGGTACAACGTAGCAGTTACTACACATTGCTTTATTTCCTGTCACTGTAAGTGTCTTCCTGTGGCAAACAAAGTGCTTCCTGTCAGTCTTCCTTTGAGGAAATACAACAATAATTATATTAAGCAACATTTGACTTAACCTGAGTGTAAGAATCATGAACATTCTTTGTGTTTGTGTATTTCAGAGCATAAGAATTAAGAAGTAACAGTTGCTAAAAGAAAGGAAAATGAAATTGAAAGACAGAAAGCACAGCAAAGACAGGAAGAGGAAGTGTGTGGTCATCATAAGTAGCTCACCAGTCTTTCTGTTTGCTTGTAATATTGTTTTGCTGAGGACAGGCCCCACGGACCCTGCAGAGAGAGATGTGAAGGTCTGTAGAAGAAGGGATACATCTCTGTTACGCTTTCCAGAGAAGAGAGAGTCTACAGAAACAACACAACAACATAAAGGTTTACTTTCATTAAGAACTGAGGCAGTGGTGGACACAACACATATACTTCTATTGTGTTTAGCTAACATTGTCCTTTCCCATTAGAATACAATCTCTTGTATTGTTTATTGTTTAGTTGAATGAAAGGAAGTATGCACAGAAAAAAAAATTACATCTCTTCAGTAAGATGCATGTTTTGATATACGATTCATGTCCATAGCACAATAGTGCAACACATTTAATATTTAGGGTTGATTTTTAAATGTAGGGTTAATGATAGGTATGATCACGCTCTCCTTGCCAAGCACAAACAGTAATTGCTGAAGTTAATACCTCTATAGAACTGGCTATGTTCAAACATTCCTCCATTCCAGGAATTTCCAACTGAAGAACAAGCAGGTCCTTACATTTAATGGTAACAGTACCAGAAGATCCCAGAACCCTGTATTAGACGCACATTTAAACACATGTCTCAAATTCCACAAACCTGTTCTCACAGAGAGCTCAGAAGAGACGAAAGCGGGAAGCAAAAACAAGATATTTAAGACCAATGCAGAGAGAAAGAAAGTGAGAGAGGGAAATTGCAGGTATGACTTGGCTCTTGTGTTTTTAAGATACAGTTTTAATAAGACACTCATTAACAGCCGCTATATGACTCTTCATATTAGATTACAAACATGGATAAGCATAAAATACCTACATGAATTCACCAGTGTGCAAACCGATCTATATGTGATAAAACAATCTATTAATGGTGTCGTGGATATGACAGAACAGGAGCAGGTGGCATAATACACGTCATTTGAGGCACAATAAAGCATGTCAAAGCCATATGAGTGTTAATTGAATGCTCACTGCCAAGCGCAAAAAAACAGCACAAACGCAAAATAAGCTATACTATAAATATTGCTCCACATCTATTTCTTAAAGAAGCCCTTTTATGCTGACAAATGCATTGCTGTGTTATTTCATATCATCAATAATTTAAAAGCATACTGTGTATCAGGATAGAAGGGCAACTTTTCTAAGTGACAGTGTTTTGCTGCAGAGCTTGGACACAAACACATCGCTGCATGCGGATCAAACCTTGGGCCTGTTTTAGTGGTGTAGCTGGGGTACCCCAAAAGATTCTCGACACTGACACACAAATAGAACGAGGGGGATCACTTCAGGAATGAAATACACACAGTGGTCTGATCTGATGTAGTTATTACCTCTACTAAAAGTGAATGTACGGATTAATAAAGGATTAAGTTACAATGAATGACAGGTTAGAAAAGGTTATTTTGCTGCGACTTGCTTTAAAACTTTCCAGTACATGCTTTACACAGGAATAAAATTAGTTTTCCAGTATTGGGCAATACAAATGCATGGATCAGACTTAACTTCCAGCTGATGGGAACAGCTGTCTCTACCTTTTCTCGATGGCATCAATGTTCCGCAGAAGAAGCAGAAGTTGCCGAGAACCTTCTTCCTTTCTGTCCGAGAACAGAAGATGGTGACTGGTAACACACAAGGTACCTTTCAGTGGTGGATGGAAAGGTCGTATCAAAGTAACATCTTCCACATTAGCGGTCTTAATATGCTCTGATAACTCCATTTCACAGCGAGGACGACCATGTGGTACTTCTTGCGCTGAGTTAAGAGCTGAGGTCCGCTACGTGCATTTCATAAGCCTTCCGCAAATGCTATACAAGCTTTTACAAAACAATGTGCCTCCCCTTATTCTCAGTGTAGGTTGTCATAAACGCACCGGCGTCTGGCAAAACAAAATACCCTGAAACGAGCGTGAGTATGTGGACAGTAGGCGTGTCTGCTCGCTCGATTGATAAGAAAGAATTTTTGTTTGTTTCTGTACTTTCGTTTCCGTTCACACTTCTCAAGAGACAGTATAAACCCAACCCTCTTCTCTGTTTGGGCTATTTGTGTTTCATTTTGGCATAGTGACTGTTTCTACTAACACGTATACCATTAAAAATCACATTATTAGGTAGGAGAGAGAAATACAGAGACATAGAAAAAACAGAATAGCAAAACCTCTGCACATTAGTGATAATTTGCAGCAAGGGTACAAGCTTTAAAATTTCTTTCACTTAGAACATTCAAAACCTCCGACATGGTTTTCAGACCAGAACCATAGCTGCCAAAGTCAAAGGGCTGTGATCCACTGACCCAGAGCTGATAGCAACAGAGGGATGTAATTTCCCATAGTGAACAGAAGATGGAGACATTGTGTCGTTCAACAATTGCACAGAAGCGCAACTGCCAGCAGTCACTTTGAATGGCATGAGCAATGTAATTTGCAATAACGCTTTGTTTCCCACAGGATACAGTTAAATAAAGTACTTTGTTATTTCCTAGTTGTTTTTGTGCAAACAAACATTTTGTTAAAAAGTGTCTGTTCTTCATATTAAAAGCTTTTCACCTTTGCCTATAAGCTTTCACAACAACGTTTCACAACAACGGTGCAGTTTATTCTAGGGTTCAGAGACACGTGAATAACTCCACTTGGCCACGAAATGTCGCGTCTAGCCGAAACATGCAAGTTTAGACGGTCTAAAGGTCTCCACAGCAAAACTGATCATCTGTTATTAGACTGCAGAACATGGGCGGTCACCTTTCTCTCTATATAAACATTTAGCTCAGCTCTTGACATTAATCATCCGTGCACAAGATCAGACACAGTGTTCAGGTCTGAACAACCCGTCTCGCCCAGTCAGAATGAAAGCAGATCTCCAGTGATGGAGTTCAGAGAGCTGGGTGCAGACGAGAGCTCCGAAGGAGAAACGGAGGATCTGGACAGTGTGAAGGCTTTGACAGAGAAACTTAAACTTCAGACCCGCAGACCATCGTACCTGGAATGGAAGGAGCGACTGCAGACTCGCCCGTGGACTGATGCCACGAATAGCGCAAATGCCAACACAGAATCGGCTGAGAAGGACACGAATCTACCCGACATTTGGAAAGATGGGATGCCTTATAAGAGTATATGCGGCTTTGATACTATAGACGACGCTTTACAATGGCTCAGAAACGAACTGGTAATACATCTGTATTTCATACGCTTTATGTATTTTATTATTATAGAAAGTATATATACATCGTCATTGTCTATGTAATAAATATGATTAAGATTAATCTATCGATCCTCATACAAGACTATAAATGGATTTTGGTCGTTTTAAACAGCTGGTCCATTTGACTTAGGTCAATGGTTTCTAAGGTATATTTTAAACAATAACAAAAGTACTATAATTTCATTGTCTTAACATTGTCTTTAAATGCCACACAGGTCACTGCGCATGAGTCTCACCCTCTGCTGCTGTGTTACTGCCTGTCCTGAATCATTATAAGTTTTCAGTTGGTGGTTTTTAAAGACTCTTTGGTATTAGCTGTAGTACATGACAGTCTGTGTGTGGTAATGCCACCATCTGAGTTCCCAGAAAAGCCAGTTAAAAACTCCCAACTGGTAGAATAGAGATTCCAGCAAAATCCCTGTTTAAACAAAACCTCTTTAATGTAAATTTTTTTATTTCCGTGTTGTCTGAAGTACAAATACCTTTATTCAAATTGGCCCACAGGTATTGACAAAACATCATAACCTCTCTCTCTCTCTCTCTCTCTCTCAGAGGGAGATGCAGATGCAGGACAACCGTCTGGCACGTCAGTTGATTCGTCTGCGGGGGGAGATCCACAGGCTGAAGGTGGAGCAGGTGTGTCACCGGCACAAAGAGATGCTGGATGATGCCACGTATGAGCTGGAGGAGTGTGAAGAAGATTCTGACCTGCTGTGTGACATCCCCATGAAAGCCACCTTTGCTCTGTCCACCCCTCTCAAACATCTCGGCCTCACCAAGATGAACCTCAACTCCAGAAGATTCTCTCTCTGTTAGGAGGTCAGCGTGTAGGATGTTCCTGTAGCTCATCTGATTGAGCATTGCACTAGCAAAGCCAAGGTCACGGGTTTGACTCCCAAGGATTGTATGAACTGATCAAATGTGTAGTTTAAATGTATTGTAAGTTGATTTGGATACAAACATCTGCGTGAGGCTGGAAACCAAGGTTTCATTTCAGAGCAGTTGAGGCTAAAATTGGACGCTAATAAAAAACGTTAGTTTCCTTCACATCCTCTTCCTTTATTTTGCTTGGTTTGACCACAGGTACACATTTTCCTCACAATTATTACAGGCTCATACATCTGAAAAGGAAGCAACCATCAATACAGGAAAAAATAACTTTTTAACAGCAACCCAAATCCAATATTCCAGCCAATAATTTTAGGTTTTAAGAACATTTTTGCAATGTAAAAAAACATTAAAAATGTTAATTTGAACATTCTAGGAATATTCAAAATGTCCAGTTTTTCAGACATTATAGTAATGATACATGTGATGTATAACATTTAAAAAAGTTCTACTAAGGTTACTGCAAGAACATATTTGGATAACGCTGAGAGAACATTTAGAGAACATTATTGTTTATTAACAACATTAGCCATCAGTGTTCCTGTCTGCTCAGGGGAGGACAGACATGGAAGCAAGACTGGCTGTTGTCCTGAACAGCAGGAAGTGTATGGTGTGCAGTCTGTCAGCTTATCTTCTACACCCAAAATAACCACTGGAAGGTTCTGAGATGCAAACAAGTGGCTAACAAGTGGTCAGCCTCTGTTCTATTGAGGTGGCTGGTCTAAAAGAAGCTGCAGTTTAGATGTGAAAGTACATTTCTGGCCTGATGTTTGAGAACATTGTACTAGCGGTTAGGAACATTTATTTACACTGTATTTAACACTGAATATGCCTTCAATGGACTTTTGGTTGTTTGATCTATTATGCTACATTAAAAAGCAACTCTCTACATAACAGTGCAATATTAAAAATATAAAATAGCTAAATTCTGCTTCATATCACCATGGTAACCGCAACCAAACACAAAGACTGATGTTTCTTTTCTCACAATGCTACAAATGACTCGATAACCCACAGATGCCTTAAAGTTAGTGTGAAGACATATTTTTGTAATATATGAGGATGTATAAGAATTCTGCTCATTTACTGTAATTCATTTATGTTTACAATAAATGTATAAACCTTATTAACTTCATTGTCCCTTTATATTTGTAAATGAAACTTAAATCTGTAAATAAATACCATTTATTGCCTTATTATCTGATTTCTGGCTGTATTGTGTTGATTGTTGTTTGTATGTAATCATCCATTATACAGGAACACACAACAGCTGTTATCTGTTGCTTAGATCTTTCCATTGTACATATCTGATATAAATAAACCCACAGGTCCTTTTTAAAGTATTATCACACGGATACAAATATATTTCATTTGTATCCACCCTTCGTAGTGATTTCTATCAGGATGTGAAGAGACTTTCAAGCAGCATAACAAAAAACTCTGAAATAAATTGCGTACCGTGCCTTTAAGGCTGCTTTAGTTCTTCTCCAAACAGACATGTGGTTAAAACTATTCAGGTCACCTCAGAATGCACAAAAGGTGTTAGTTGTATTCCAGGTATAGATTCCCTCATGTTTCCTTTAATAGGAAAGAAACACGGTGCCTTACAGGAGTTTTTTTCCTTTCAAAAGCTAAAATGAAACCATCCACCTGCTTTGAACTAGTGCCCAAATCTGTCAACAAAAGATAAAGAGGTACTTTTTTATCCTGGTTTTAGCGTTT
>JAZGTK010019270.1:0-11457 GCA_036877625.1 Ambastaia sidthimunki
ACAAGACTTAGGATGGGAAGACAGAACTACTTTATCCCACTTGAGTTTGAGACACGCATGGCTAATGACATCACGATGATCATGTCCTTGTAGTAAGGACATGAACCATCAACAAACGCTGTGTCAGCAAGCTTTTTGAACAGGCATGTGATGCAGTGATTGTGGATGTTAGGATAATGGCGGGGCCAGGAAACAAACACATCTAAAAAACACATGGGTGTGAAGACATGTTGAAAAACACAACACACGTGCTTGCTCTTTAGAAAACCTGCTCTTACTGAAGCGCTAAGGAGTGTGATTGCTTCCCCATAACTGTGTAAATGCTCTTTAGAATTCGTGAAAGCACCACAGAATATGCTGTAGCACACAGACATGAACTGCTCTGCTTTAAAGCAAAAATCTGACTGAAGTGTGTTTGCAGCTGGCTTATATACCCATCCAGGTAGGTGTGGCTTGGGATGCAAATGTCCATTGGCCATTTTTCTACTACTCAAAGATGATTGGGCTCCCAAACGAGTCGGTCTTCAAGGTAACTTCAGACACAAATGATTGAAAGGTAATAAAGGTTCTTTAAATCATTTATTTAGAGATGACACTTGGTTTGATATTTTGTATCCAATGCTAATAAAACACAAACTCAAAATTCACCCATCAGTTTTTCTTTATGCGACTCAAGTGTCTGAATACTTTTCGGTTGGTTGGTAGTTAGAAAAAAATGTGAAGGATATTTTCTTCCAAACAGCCCGTTAAATTGCTTTATCTCGTTCCTACTTTCTCTAAATCTCATCGTCTGCTCACTTTTCACAGGCGGATGAGGAAGTGAAGATTTTTAATATGATATTCTCACTTAAGAGCACGCTCGAAAGCTCCACACTATCCCCCACACATCACTAAGTCAAACCGAGTCAAGCCAGCCAGCACAAATATAAAAGGCACTAAAGTGCGAAGACTGTCTACCTCACATCTCCCCCAGGCAGCAATTTCAGCGTACTAGACTTTCCCGCCTGTTTGGCATCCGTCTACACTCAGCGCTGACAGCATCAAAGCACCCATTGTGCTGACAAATGACAAGAATAGGAAACAGAGCGCTCTGCTCATCTGATGCATGATAATATGGCCTGGAACATCAGCTCCTTTAATCTTCACTGCACAGATTGGTTTGATCATTGATCCTGTCAAAAGTTTTTTTGCTCCTCATAATTGTGGGTCAACCGTTTTTAAATGCAGTGCAAAAGGTTGTAGTCAGACTAATGAGAAAGAGTTTGCTGACTAGAATGGCTAGAATAGAGTGGCTAGAATGACCAAACAAAGCGTGAATTGCTAATCAAAAACATGAAAACGCTGAAATTTTTCATCTGTATACTGTCACTTGCTGATGATATGTCAGTAAGATTTAATAGTTTTAGATTTTCCTTCAAATTTTTGATATGATTTTTCTGTGTTGCCTTAATGGCAATGCCAGAAATGGTCAGACATTGTTAACAACTGCATTTAAATCTTTGAAGGCATGCTGGACAACTACTTCTCTGTACAATGCATGCATATAATTGGTTAAAACACTCCTGATCAGGATTAGTTGAACCTTAAACCAGTCTTCATTAAACAATCATTCATGGCTACCTTTAAGGGACACTCAAAAATGAACATTTGCTTTTAATTCATTATCTGTCATTATGTAACAGGAAGTATGTAGATGCATGTGTCATAAGGTAACAGGAAGCTTATGCTGCAGACTCTTGCCTTAGGCTATGATTGCAGGTAATGTCATTGTAAATAATGTTAAAGTGTGGGCATCTGTGCATTTGCATTTTATGAATCACCAAGGAACACGATTTCATGTAAAAATCTTTACTGTTCTGCTGAAGAAAAAAGTCACCTGGCCATCACATCAGATGGCCTGAGGGTGAATCAATTATTAATACAAATTTTAAAGGGATAGATCACCCAAAAATCTAATTTTAATTTTTGGGTGATCTATCCCTTTAAGGACAGCTTAGACATAGAAGACAAATATATTGAACCAGAAGTGATCTTGACATCTCTTACCAATGACTTTGAGTTCAGCGTTGGCAAACATTCGGCCGTGACGGTTCTCAGCGATACACTGGTACATCCCTGTATCTGACAGGGTCAGACTGCTGATGGACAAGGCCCCATTTACCACCTGGATTCTATCCTGAAAACATAATAACAACCACAATATAACAATGACATAAAACATTTTATGAAAATTCTGCAAATCTGCTTGCAGGTGTTTTCTTTTCAAATGTAAAATGAAGATTTTTTTAAATTTATTTTTACTGTGGACTTTTTTGTCCATGTTTCCATGCAATGACCATTCAATTTACACTACATTAAATACAGCGTATACACAGTTTATTGTATTAAATTACTTTCCTATCTATAACATTGCTAATTTAAAACATATTGTCTGATCTTAAGATTTGATCGACTGTCTTCCAAAGCTGGACAGGAATGTTCATGTTTCTTCTTTCAGCTCTATGGCTTCCATATTTCACCATTTATCAGAGAAGCAACACTGAGCACTCTGTCAAATAATGCATTGGAGGTGTCCTGCAATAAAACCTCACGACTATGCTATATGTCTCACCTGCCATCGTGTTTCCCATCATCCTTTGCTATGTTACTACAAATAATCAAGTACAGAAAGAAACCATTTCACAAATGAAAATGATTTACCCACTTTTAGGCACCTGACATCTGTGAATAGAAAAGAATGGCCTGAATTTAAGCTCGCAGTGGCTGTGGAAAACTGCTGATGGACGGTCTGTAATTTTTCACCCTGGCAAAACATTTACTCGTAAAGCCTGTTACGCTGCTATTGTGCTCACTTGTGTGCGAACAATATGAATGGTGCATTCAGGTTGAATCAACCGCGATATAAATGGCCCAGATATCTGCTCTCATGCTCTGCATGTTGGCACTTCAGAGTTTGATGGTGTAGCTTTATGCCACTTGAATTACATTGTTCCAGTGGAGCTGGGAAAATAATATAGCTCTCGGTCCTTGCGACCTGCTCTGACAAAGAGCATCGTGCAATCTAACCGATATCACGCACAGACAACTTCATACAGCGCGTGAGCCGTGTTGACGGGATAAAACAGAGAGGATCAGCACAGCCTCCTCTAGCAACAGAGACAAATGGTGGCATAAATCAGCTTTATGGGGGTAATTAATTAGGGGTGACATTCCACTGAAATCAGCACTTTCCCCCTCAACAGGGGAGCAGCGTTTGAGTGGGCTGTACTGCGCCAGACTGATTAAATTGCCCACCTGAATAGACATCAGAAAGATTGGCCTAACCGTATGTCTGTTGACTTGCACACGCGCTGTTGTTGCTGAGGTAAACATTTACAGAAACGGAGGACCATTTGGTTTATGCGTAGAAATTATGTTCCAGTTGGCATCAGGGAGAAATCTAAGGGAAATTTTTACCATTAATAGTGAAAATTACTTCTAATTCAAAAGTAGTTAAAAGAACAGACAAAGCTTTTTTTCTAAAATAAAGTCATCAGCTAGCAAAAAATAACTACATTAAAGCTTTTTAATTATATTACTAAAGTTCATACAACAGTCACTGTTTGTATTGCTCTGCTTGTCTGTATTCACTACATACTGTGTAGTCAATGTCTTTGGTTTTTCCCATCTTTTACTTCTGTGTTTGCAATCAAACTCTTTTCATTGGCAGAGCAAAATACATTAAATTGCACATTATATTGTACATACATTATACATTATAAAATACTGGTTATATTGTGTCTGAAGAAAATATTTGTATTGGTGCCAATGGCTGAATCACAACAGTGCTGATATTCAGTACAACAGCACTCTTGTTTATGTGATAATTCTTAAATGTTGAAATACTGAACAGACATTTATTTTAAAATCAGCACAGTAATTATCTGCCATAAGTAACAATGGGTGATATGAATTAGGTTGTCACAACAATTGTCTAAAATTGCTCACATAAAACTACTAAAACTAAAAACACCAATTTATATAGGCTGAAATAACAACAACCGCATTCAGGCATTCAATAAATATTTCACTATATAAAGCTTGACAATGTACAGTAAATATACATAATGTAGAGTACATAATAATAGACAGTAAAAATAGAAATGTTACATTAAATGTCATGCATGCTACTTGACATAGGAAGGACATTCTAGAAGAGTCTAGGAAAATATGCAAATTGCACTGACTTGCATGTGCACTAAACAATGGACACAATGATTTTGTGGCGTTTCATTATGCTACACTGTAAACAGTCATAGAACCAGCTTGTTACTAGTGTCTAGTAAGGAAATAAAGGGCTTTGTCTGTTTATTGTAATCCAATAACAAACGACACCCCACCACTCTTTCTCAGACTACACGGATGACCTTTGGTATGGAGATTGATCAAATGCTGAGTTAGCTCATCATGACATTTACAAAATGCTAACACCTCAGCTCATTAAGAGCGCAGACTCACACTGAGAACCCAGAATGTGTTCTCAGTCTCTCAGAGTGATAAAACAACCTCTGTTGTACTTGATATAAAAACGCTTTGATTTTACAAAAGCTGAAAAGAAACCTTGAACACATCTTCAAAATAAGCTAGTTTTCTGCAGAGTGCTTAAAATAAACAAGTAATACAGAGTAAGGCAAAAACGTTTTGGCCAGCAGCAAACACTATTGGAACACAAATCGTTACGATACGAGTGCTAGAACCTTCCACAACCCAAAATACCTTGCAGCAGTCTTTATTATACATAAGCACTCGTAAACAACTTGAATCCTTTATCACTATTCTGAATCTGTTAAGCTTGGCTTTCCAGGTCCATCTGTACACAAAAGATATGGTAAACCTCATTACTCGAAAGACCCCCAGCTCTTCATCTCTAATCACACACCTCAAATGACTCCAGCGGTTCTCCGTTCTTCAGCCACCTGTAGGAAGGTTTGGGCTTGGCGCTCGCCTTGCACTCCCACAGCAAAGATTCATCAATGGCTTTCTGCACGTCCTGGGGCTTTTCCACCAGATGAGGGGGCGCTGAGGTGCCATCAACAAACACAACATGCAGCGCATTGTCAGAAACACACAGAGCACTGCAGAATGAAAATGAATTTTTCAACAGCTCTCCCGACTCCCAGACAGACTGAAAGTTGATTATTGATTAACCCCTCGGATAAATCGGTAAACCAGCCAAGCGCTTTATGAGCCAATTAAAGAACAAATATAGATGATCAACAAGGCATTAGAATGAGAAAGCACACCGCTGAATGAATAAATGATAAGGATATTTAGTAAACCATGTTCATCAAACATCTGAGTTTTTGCTTGTATATAACTGAAATATATAGCTTTATGTTTAAAACTGTAACAACTTTAGTAATGAAGACTCTAATGAAGATTTATTTGCCTTTATTACAAATTATATATTACATATATGTAATACATACATATATAAATATTACATATTTATACTTACAGCTAGAAAGACATATTAAAATGTTTCTGGTCGTCATCAATATAATATACATAGGCAAAGCATTTTTATCTGAAAGGATAACTGGTCATCCATCATAATATTGCAAGTATAGACCAAGTTTATAGGTATCAGTCTCACTATTGGACCTCATAATTTTGGTGCTGGCCATTATGTAATGAACAACAGCGGCCCATATCGATTATTTCATAGCCCCAACAGCAGTGATAGATGTCTTGTAGACTGCAGACTATAGAGGATTATGGATTTTTACCTGCCAAATAATTGCAATGAAAAATAATTACAACATACAAGGATAATCATGGAAATCTGGCATCCAGGTCATAAAATTTCATGGGGTAATCAATTAAACCGCAGTATATTGATCAGCGATAAACCAAAATATAAATGCATTCATAAACACCATTATGATACTCATTTTCAAGACATGTAGAAGAATCATTTTTGTGGCTAGTTCAAATTAATACTAAAGAACTGATTGTGTTTGTCAGATTGTGAAAGCAGTGACATATTGCATGTGATAGTGAGTCAATTTACTGATACATTCATTTTTGGATGAACATTATATTTTATATTTGAACTGAATATTTCTGACTTACAGTAAAAGGAGAGTCGTCCCTTTACTGAGTTTCTGCCTCGGGAGTTCTCAGCCACACATTCATACTGCCCTGCATCTTCCTGTTGGAAATAAGGGATCTCCAACACTCCACTGGATTTACTATGGTCCACTTTTCTTGGAAACTGAATTTCTTCTGGTCTTCTCCAGCTGATCACAGGAACTGGACTGGAACCAAGAGATTAACCTGATTGTTTAATGTTGTACATAAGGTTTCCTTAAAAAAAAAGAAAAAACCTGGATACATTGAAATAAAACAACATGCTTCAAATCAGGAATTTTAGTATATCCAGAAGAAAATGTAATTCTTTATTAAGCTAAAGTGTGAAATGCAAAACTGGTTAGAGTTGCTGTATCGGGCAGGTCAGGATGTTCAAACAAACAGAGCAATGTTAAATTTAGCTTAAATTCAGCACATTAAATTTAGAACTTTTAAAGCATTCATTTCGTTTACAATTTGTTCCAAATTATTAAAGACATTTCATTAGGTTTCTTTTAATGTGAAAAAATGTACAAAACTTAAAGTGTTTAAAGAAAGAATTCTAAGGGTCTTATATTTCACAACATAAATGACAGTTAAGAAAAATAGCAGTGGAGGTGAATGAGCTGTGGCTTGCATGTAAAATGTATGAAAACTGGCTCCTACAGAGACTATTAACTGTAACATTATTTACTTTCCCAAAGCAAAGCACTCCAGTTTGACCGTTAACCCCTTAGCAACAGCCAAGACCTCTGGAAACTGAACTTCAATTTTTGGCTCATATTCACCCATGATGCCTGAAACACAGAAAATTGTATTATTTCGTATTGAAATGACAAACGAGACATTCATATGAGCTGAATTCACGATAAGATGATCACCATCACTGCGGAGAACTAGAGATGTGGGAGGTCCCTGCACTCTGGTCTGGGTCACCGTGTTGGTCACGACGCAAGTATAGTTTCCAACATCTGAGGGTTCAACTTTAGCGATGTAGAGGTTTCCTGTTTCCTGTGACACGAAGCGCCGCGTGTCTTGCTTTACAAATGAGGGATATTCGTTGAAGATCCAGGTAAAGGTCAGCTCTATAAGAAAGACAGATGATAAATATCAGCTTTTCTGAAATAGATACTGAACTATAATACATCAGAGTTATCAAAAACGTGTTATATTAACATCATACTTACCAAAATTCAGATCAATCTATTTTTATTTTACAGCTCCACGTTATTTAATTTATTTTAACAGTTGTCTCATTTGTTTCTATTTTTATTTCTATCTTTATTTTTCTGAGTTGATACTGAAACGAAACAACTGAGATCTCCATCAATTCTCCTGAGCTATAAAAAAGGGCTACCTCTGAGAACTAAAATTGTCCTCTGGGTGGGTAAAGCTGACATTAAATGTTCTGATGCGTATGTTTAAAAGCTGATTGTATTTTGGTGCATTTCACATGGCTGGATAAAGGTTGGACTGAGATGAAAGTAAAGCATTCAGCGTGTGTGAGGAGGACCACCACTGTGAAACATCAAATCCATACAGCTGCTTTATCATTGACACTAATAAAACATTCACCGCTCACACTGACAGACTCATACATATTTAATGCGTCTTTCTGAGTTGTACTACTATAACATTGCAGAGTACGATAAACAAAAGCGGAAACAAAAAGTTTACTAACTGCCATTTAAAAAATTAATAAGAATACAGGATCTATCTACAGTATCTGTCTACTGTATTTATCTCTCTGTCTGTCTGTCTGTCTGTTTTGCCATCTCTTTAAGTTGGGAAAATAAAAAAATAGTTGATCAATGGAAATGATGTCTTAGTTAAGTGTATGCTTGCCAAAAAGCATTCAAGCAACGCGCTACCGTTTTCTAAACACAAGTGATTTTAGCCTCCGGTGAGTTTAGCTCCTTTAAAGCAATAAGGTCTGATGTGTTTGGAGTCTTTGGAGTAACACTAAACACAGTAATCAAGACAACAGGGCCCACACAAAATCAACACCAAATGTAACGGTTTATCTAAGGCAAAGCTTTCTGATGAGTTCACTTTAACACTTTAGATTTTAGACTGTGATTATCTAAACATTTGACAATTATTCTATAAAATCTGTCACCAAATCTGACCAAAACTAATCATTCACATTAGAAATGGAATATTTGATGATTAAATGCATTTTCAAGAGAAAGTGACACAGCTAAGTGATCTCACCTTTTAGTTTGACGTCATCTTTGTAACTTTCTTTAACAGGGTGTTTTTTTTCAAAGTGCCCTATTTTTGAGTTTCTATAGGCACAAAGTTTTTTGTTCTTTGCTTAGAAAATGTCAAAAACAAAAACTGAATCACGGCAAAATTGCTATCAATCTTTAAACCACTTTGAAAGTAATAAACTACACTATGGACCATTCCAGGCTTTATAAGTGCAGCCACACAGAGTTAAACGCAAAAAGCAATTGATAAAATTTGCCTTCACATAACATTTACCTTGTGTTTTGTATAGGGTGCCACTTAAGGGTATTAAATCAAGAGCAAAAAAGGGAGGTAATATGTGTTTACGCTGTTATATGGGCAGTGAGGTTGAAAAGCTTTTATCCTGTGAGCTAATTACAGTGGACCATAATTGCTGGTTGGGGCGGTAAAGACATACACTAAAAACTTGTGCTAGTCTGACTTTGCTAGCAGGTGAATTCTGCACATACAGTCACTCTAAACATGTGGGAGAACAGATTTACACGCTCACAGAAGGCACAACATATTTTAAATCATCTGCTACAGAGTTAAGAAGTCAGAATATTTTCACACATAGTCATTATAATTTTTTTCATTTTAATAAAGTGATAAACTGATATATCAACCCAGAATAAGACATGAAGTATTCATTTAAAATGATAAAGTGAGAAGTAACTGATGAGAAATTTGATACGTTAAACAAGCACAGCTAGAACTCCATACGGTTTAACAGCTATTATACTGAAGATATTTGAACACTCAGTGGTCGATTAACCAATCAGAATAAAGTTTTCCACTGTATAATAAAGTTTTCCACAACTGTATAATACATATTGTCATTATGCTTTCAATTACCACCCTGTTTTCTAGAAAGTCCTAAATCAATTGGCAATTAACAAATACAATAATAAAATGCATCACCTCCCATATGTGGTGGAGGACCACAGAGGAGAACCACACCTTGCCCCTCTCTGACACTCACTGGACTTCTCCTTTGTGTTTTAAACTCCTCCAGATCTATAGAAAACATGCAAGACAGAAAAGACATAAATTACTAATATATGATACTTTTATTGTGCTTTTGTGTCTATTTCAAAGCATGTAAATTGCTTTGTATACATGCATTGCAACCTTCTGAGTTTTTGATTTTGTGTATTAAGTAATACGGTTTTGACTAAATCTTCATGTTTCAGTGAACTGCTCTGTTAGTACTCATCACTTTAATAAATATTGAAAATAAAGTGAAAATCATAAATTAACCAGTAAAACTGGTAAGACTTTAAAGTCAAGAATAAAATAGCAACACTCTGATATCACTTTGTCTTTGCTCTCTATTAGAACACAAGAGGATATATAAAAATAAACAATGAAAATAAATCAAAAAAAGGAACTCTTTAGGAACAAATAGAGAATTATGGTTGATGGAGGTTGTTTGAGTTTCACCTGCATTGAATTCAGTGAGGGGGTTGTGTCTAGAGAAATGTTCAAAAAGAATATTCATGAGCAACGTATCCACCCTCAGAAAACGACAATCCCCTCACGCCTCCGTGATACAAGCTATGTCGACTCCATCCTCAAAGTGGGGGTTTGATCGGGCTTTCAAGCTTCTCTGTGGTAGGAAAAGGAACTTTCTGCACTTTCTGCAAGTTCTACTGAACTTTTATCCTGAAAACGTTTTTCCTGAACGTTCAGTCTGCAAAATTGTCAGCTCACATATTTACATCTCATCACAGATTTTTAACAAGACATTTCTAAAACATTATAAACAAACCGACAGCTCTCTGCCGTACATATGGAATAATAAATCATCTTTCCTTTTGGATACTGTACATATAAAGCATTCATCAAAAGAAAGACACACTCCAGTGACTCTAACTGGCTTCCTACTTTTCAACTATACATTGAGTTCTTTTCATTGCGTTAGGCAAAGTAAACACCACAAAATTAAATATATCCCATTGTATTAAAAGTTATAAGTTATAGGTTTAAAACATAAAACAAATATGTGTAGTATCAAAACATAGTTACGTGTAAATAACTCTATACATCAATTTAAAATTTAGCTAGAAATAAATTAACAAATAAATATCTTGTGAGGCACCAACATTCAGCTTTTCTGTTTTATAAGTAGATAAAACTTAAACATCTCTTAATGTTATTGTTTAAATGTTAATAGGTGGGAAAATTACGTATCTTCACAGTTATTATGGTAGGATTGCAGAGGGGGCTTATATAGACCCTCAAGACTTCTCTTAAACCAAAAACCAGATATGGGATGAATTAACTAAATGGCTGCTTCACTTTGCAGTGGTATTTCCAAACCAAAAGATTCATTGTATTTGTTAGCCACCATTTTAAAAGGAACTGTTTTGTCATCAATTATCTAAATACTATCCATTGAAAAAAAGCTGTTTGTGTTTAAGGTGCAATGCTAGTGAAATGTCATTCAACTTAACACCTTTTGCAAATTAAATCCATTTGTGTTCTCTAGTAATACTGAAGGCTTGTGAACAATATTTTTAAAACAACCAGACACCACATCTGTACCCTAAATTATTTCCTTAAGTAGCCTTAGTCCTTCACAGATTGTCCTCTGCTGTCTTCAAACACCAACAATATATGGTGTTAAACACATGAATTAAGTGAAGTGGACACCTCATCAGATTCTGTTCCAGGGTCTTGAAACGTGCCACAGCTCTTTATTATTAAAGCTGTAAAGATTTATAGATTCTGCAAATAAAGAACTACTTTCAACATTCAGCACAGTTACAATGAAAAAGCTCTGGTTCAAAGTCGCCAGCTTTAATCCTAAACAAGTTCTCAAAATATAATCTAGTTGTGATAACCATAAATGCATGAACCTTTATGGTTTGATCTATAGCAGTGGTTCCCATGGGGTACATGAAGGTTTTTACCTGAAGACTAAATTAACATTTAAAGTGTTTGTGCATTTCAAACAGCAATAAATAAATAAAATAATCTTTAAACCCTCTACAGCTAGTGTACTATATTAAACTGCACAATGCTATCATCAATGTAAAATAAATGGTTCAATCTTGGCTGAAAACGTACTTTGCTTTGTGGTCAAAGTGAGTGTGTATCATATATTTGGCA
>JAZGTK010019271.1:0-11456 GCA_036877625.1 Ambastaia sidthimunki
ACAGGCTAAATACAGCCTGTACCTTTCTCTTAAAGCTACAATCCGTTACTTTTGCCGTTACAATACCGTTACTCTCTACCGCCATCTCTGTTTGAAACATAAAATTGCAAGTTACTTGAGGAGTTATTTTCTTAAAGTGGATGACAAGTTTAAATTATAAACCACTACCATTAGAACACTATCTACAGTACCAAGATATGCGATATAGTTGCCGGATCTTCTTTCTGTTTATCTGTACAAATAAACATTTAAAATCAGACTGACACCTTAAATTATAAATTATAAATTATAAACTTACTGTTGGGAATTGGGGTAAAATAAGGTGATAAAGGTGAACATGTCATGTACTTTCTCAACAACTGATTTTTGTTCATTTTTAAATCAAAAAAGTTACGGACTGCAGCTTTAAAATATAAAAAGGGAACTTCATTCTCTGGGAACTTTATTCTTTTTTGAGGCTTGTGTTTTGAACATTCTCTCTGAAGAGTTATAAAACAGTGATGGCCTGAGAAAGCCTCTGGTGGCTTTCTTCATCAAAGTTTCATAATCCTGCTGGCAGACTGATGAAGCCCAACAGTCTGAGAGAAGACTGGCACTAAACATTTTACTCACTTCACAGCAACACTGGCCATTAAAAATCAGAAGACGCAGTTTACCGTAACTGGCTAAAGAAAAGATGAGAATCTGATGTTGGAATGTGACAAAAGCACAAGCTGCTGGACTTGTGTTTGTTTTTTATCCTGACCATCACACCATGATTTATTCACGGACCGCAACAGTTATTTCTGGATTTACCCAGATTTTAAAATTCGTAATTATGAAAAACAAACGGTGAAAAACATACAAAAAAAGCTTAAAAGGTTCAAATCTGGCACGCACGTGACCTGGAGCTGACCGTGCTGTACATTAACCAATACAGCATTGTGTAATGGCCATACATTTACATTTATGCATTTAGCAGACGCTTTTGTCCATAGCCACTTCCAGCGCATTCAGTGTTTTATTAGCATACGTGTTCCCTGGGATTCGAACCTACAACCTTTGCGCTGCCACCCAATGCTCTACCAATCAAGCTACACAAACGATACATAAACAGCGAATGCCATACATGATATTAATTAATTATTTAGGATACATGTAAATAATACTAGCCAAAATAATAAAATTTTCTCATGTATTTAAACCTAAAAATCTAAGTGTAAACTCTGAAGTGTGACTCTGACAAGCCCCATCGTGTTAATTAATCCACTGTGGGTCATTCTGTTAAAGCATTCATGGTTAATAACCCCAAGGTTAATAAGCTCAACCAAGTCCCAACCAGCCTGGTCTACCAGCTCTAACCAGGTGATCACCACCTAAACCAGTTTGGACCAGCTAATGATAATAAACTACCAGGTTCAAACAGCTAGAAACTATGCAAAACCAACTACCACCCAGTCAGAAGCTGGTTATAGCTGGATTTTCTAGCAAAAAAAACATTTTTTGCCTATAGACACCCAACAATCTGTGACTAATTATGATTAGATGAGGGAAAAATGGACAGCAGCTCTACAAGAAGAAAAGAAACTGATAGAGACAATGAAGAAAACCCAAAAGCGTATCAGACACCAACACCACCAGACACAGAGTGGCTTACCTTGACTCTGGCTACGCTGTTCTGGGGAGAGAAGGTAAGAGACAAACGTGTCAATCATGCAAAGCAAAGCAGCACAGCAGCCATTATAGCACAGAGACACACAATGAAAAGAGTCGCATGCGGGATGTTTGTGTTCTTCTGAAAGAGAAACTCATAGCAGCAAAACATCTGGGACGTATTTCAAGTTTCTACTGCTAAAGACTAAAAAAAAGGCTTCTAACACTGCTTAGGAACCTAAAGAAACACTTTTAACCAAACAGGAGCTTTCAAAAATTGTGTTACTTTAGAAAAATTGTATTATAAAATAGTATTTTTTTAACACATGTTAGTTGTGCATTAATACACAATAATATTATTGAATATTATAGCAGCTGTCAATTTTTTTTGTATATTAATATTTACACACAACGAATATAAAATAATAGATTAACATTATTAATGAAAAACTGAACAATACAAAACTAACATCAAGGAAACAGAACAGAAATAAATAAGTAAATAAAGAAGCAATCATGCAAAATGCACAGAATTAGTTACAGCAAAGCAAGCTAATATAGTTTTTAGCAAACAGTATCCGTTTACTGTTTTCCTGCACTGTTGCACAGGCTGTAGGAATTCAGGTCATGTTTTGACACATGAAGTTTGTATACCAGCAGGGGGCGCTGTGTGTTGACTTACCAAGATATTTGGCCCTCTCCTCTCTCCTCTCCTTTGCCAGTTTCTGCCTGTCTTCCAACTTCATTCCATCTGAAGAGACACAGAATGAAATGTTACAATTTGATTCAACTTTCTGCCACACTATTGCTCATTTTTGTATTCTACATACTAAAGCACTCTTGTACATACAAAAGATGAGAAGACAGGAGACAAGTTGCAGCGTTTCTGAAGCTCAGCTGCTAAAAATACGACACTAGCAATGCCAAGATCCCGGATTCGATTTCCAGTAAACACAAACTGATAAAACAAATATTTTGCAAGTCACTTTGGATAAAAGCATCTGCCAAGTGTATAAATATGAAGTAGACAGAGACAGGCAGACTGTGGGGTGCCTGGAATAAGTGAGGTTATTGTGTGGTGAGGGCTGAGTTTACATCACTGCTCTTAAGACAAGACATTTTGCCAAAAGTCACCTTTGTTATTAGAGGTGGTTTTAAGCATATTGCTATTTTACTGTTGAAGTCTAGAAGACCTAGCAACCACCCAAAACACCCATACTGACAAAGCAACACTCACAGCATTTTAACAAATGCATAGCAACACCCTAGCAACCATCCACGACATCCTAACATTGTAGTCTAAACTTCTAATGTGGCAAGCACCACTCATATTTTCTTAAAGATCTAGGGTAAAGATCTGAGCTGGTACTTAAAGGTCGTAGGTTCAAATACTGCAATCTATAGACAATCAATAAGCAATCAGTATTGTGACCTTATACCAGATCCTTAACCCCAAATTGCTCCAGGTGGAACGTCCCTGTGATAAATGTACTGCATTAAAAGCATACGCCAAATGATTTACTTACTCATAATATTGTGTTGGATGACCTTGTGCTGCTAGCTGATGATTCAATCCTAAACCCAAATTGATCTTTGTTTATACATGTTTTAATTACTGTCTACCTGATTTTACTACAAAACCCATTATGACTCCTATGTAGTTACAGTTTGCTATTGTTACACCTCTCACAGCACATATATTGAAGCAACGTGCAGTGTAGTGTAGACTACAGCTAATCTAACTGTTTTACACACATTACAAATTCAAACCAGTTCACTCCAACTTCATACGTTTCAAACTGTGCGCTAACCAAGAATTTACCCAGCTAACAATTTTAGGTTGTAAGAACCTTTCCATTAAGTTACAAAATTGTTATTTAAAAAATTACTTTGTTCAAAACACCCATTTCTTTAGGTGTTGTATTAACACTGCTTGATTAAAAGAACATTAGTCAAACACTTAAAGTTCAATTCTGTAATGTTTTTAAAACACGTTAAGAGTAACGTTTTATATATGATATATAACAATAAAACAAACATTCTACTAACGTTACTGTAAAAATGGTTTTCATAATTCTGAGAGAATTTTTAGAAAACGTCACCCAACGTTCTGAGACCGTTTCCTATTAGCTAACCCTGGCCTTTGAGTCTGCATCTCATGACCCAGAAAACCTAGCATCACTTTTATCTACCGGCTCATTAATAACAATCACATGTTCAGAGTGATGTTCCTCCTCATGACCTGTGCTCCACTTTGACCATGTATTTATAGAGCTCAGGAAACTGAAGTGCAAAGGATTGTGGGCCAGCAGCGGGCGGCCCATGTTTGCAACGATGAGTCATCTCACAGAGGAAAAAAGTAGCAGACTGACCCAGAAAATGAATCTAAAGGTGCAGAGACTTGACCTCACCATCTCTCAGAGCTCTGAAGAACACTCGTCTGATGAACATAAAGAATCAAGATTACTCCATTATTTTTGAGTACTAAATATATGAGTCTCTGCTCTGAATGAATAAACAACTTATGGAATAAAAACATGAGTTTTCTGGCTTTTACTTCATGTCTTTTAGCTTTTATATGTTACTTTACAACTACAGCCAAGAAAAGCCAAACATTTTGCTTTCCAGTAAAAAATATTTTGTAGTGTATTCAAATCTAATCTGCCAGTGCCACAAAAAATAAAACTGTCTAAGATTTTGAAAAACTTTTACATTTTTTAATATTAAGAATTAAAAAAAAACAACTTTAAATTCTTTATCATAACATAAACTTTTTAATTTTTAATATCTTATGCGGTCCTTACCAGGTGAATTTAACTTCTTTAAAAGAAGTTTTTAATGCAAAACAAGACAAAGACGGTCATAAAAATTTTGTTTTGTAGCGCACTAAAAAAACTGAAACAGGTTAGATTAGGAAAAGCACAGACATGAGTCAGCTTTCAAACACTGTATGAGTCAATGTCTGGTTCAGAACTTCAGAACTGAGTCTTGCCCTGGATTCAGCTCTGTTCCTATATTCTCTTTCACAGACTGCAATATTGATGCTGTATTGGCAGCTGTGTGCCAAGATCGATGGAGGACAATAATCTGTGGAACAGAGTGTGCAGTGTTACAAAAGCTGCAGGACGGCCTCTGCTTGACACCTATAATACGTTTTATGATGAGTTGAGGTAAAATGTGTAACCGGTAATGTGACACAATCCAGTGACTTACAAGTTAAAATAAAAAAGTGTGGGACTTAATGAAGACATAAGAACATTATAAAACAGCATCTATGAGAGTCAAAAGGCACAAGACTAGCATTGAGAAATCATGTTTATTTTAGTAACTCAGTGTGCTTGGATGGCGTGTGACAAAAACTATTATAGATTGTTGTTGCATTGTTTATGATTCCCACAAGGCAAACTTTTCTGTCACAAACTTACATCTGTGAATTAAATTTGTTAATCATTATAACAAAAACAGTTTGTAAATATTACAAAAACTGGTAAATTGTTAAATCAACCACATTAAGGGAATGATTTTTTTTACAGATCAGAAAACACGGCTCTAAATAACGAATTCGCTGTGACTTATGCAACAATATGAAGTGCAAATTGCAAGTCAGAGGCTCCTAAAATAGTTTAGTTTTTTTCTGAAGTATTTATTCCGCAAAATTAACAAGCCGCAAACCTGCAAATTCTCAAATAAAGTATAATCGCCACAATCTCAGTTTTCCTACATGTGAGCAACAAAGCAGGCAAAGAAAAGCCTCTTCCTCAAAACCCAAACAACTCTCATTAGCTTGTGTCTACGTGAGCACACAAGCGAAAGCATTAAACTGTAAACGTGACAAAAACCACCTAGCTAACAGGGAACGTTGGCTAACGTTCCTTCAAAGTTATCAAATAACATTCTTGCAGTAATAATGGTAGAACTTTTTTAACACATCAAAACGTTATTCTTAAGTAGCTAGAACATTATTGTTAAATAGCTAAAAACGTTTTGGAATTAAAACTTTAAAAAACATTTTTATAACCAAGCAATAATATTACAACATCTTAAAAAAAAAAAACCTTTCTTTTTGAACCGTCAACACTATGTTTTTAACATTTTTGTTAAAGGAAACATTAGGGAAACATTCTTACAACCTAAAACTGGTAGATGGGCAGGCAGTACAGTTAAGTTCTGCCAGTCTGGTGAAATGTGATGCCCAGTCAGGTTTCATTGCCTCACCTTGGCTGATGACTAAAGGTGATTAGCAGCAGCCTGTCGCCAGCCTCCACAAATCAGCTTTAGCATCTAACATTCGCCTCACTGAACGGAGAAACTTCTGTGTTAATGTAATACTGCCTAACTTCATTTTAAGAGCATTTACAAAGGACTGAACATGGAATTTTTTATGGGTCAATAAACAAATGCTCTCAGAACCTATTTGCCTCTGAGGGTTTATCCCTGATCAAAGTCCTAAAAGCTAACAAATACTGAGTTCTCATGAGTTCACCTTCTAATTGCTCCTTATGGAAGTAAAACCGGCTGGTATGGTGTAAAGCACATAAAAATGGCTATTAGGAAACAATCAGGTCATACCAGTTTATGCTGGACAAGGTGGTCAACCAGTTCATTTGTTAAGCAGCTCAGGATGGCCTATGAGCCTGAACCACGTTGACTAAAATGATCTACCAAGTATACCTGGGCCTCACTAGTAGGTAATGTAGCTGATCAACCATCTAAATCAACTAATTGTGTAAGAGAGTGTAAGAGACCAGCTTCAATCAGCATTTCTAACCCAGCTAACAATTTTAGGTTGCAAGACTGTTTCCCTAACGTTTCCATTAAGTAACAAAAACATTACAAATTCTATGAACATTTAAAATGTTCAGTTTTTTGACACTGGATTAACATTACTGCTTTGTTCTAAAAACATTATTCAAACAATTAATTCTGTACAATTTTTAAAACGTTTCAACAACAACATAATAATGTTTTTAATATATGACGATGTTAAGAAAGTTCTACCAATGTTACTGCAGGAATGTTTTTAATAACTCTCAGAGAACATTAGCCAACATTCTGAGAACAATCCCTCTGAGAACAGCTACCATCTGAGGATGGATTCTTCAGCAGGGCTATCACCGATACTTTCAAAACAAATCTTCAGTTTTTAAGTGAGCTGGTAATAAATAAAGAGGGCAATAACTATTTTTGTTGTTCATAAACAAATGGCAATGAAAAGCATATTTTAAGTCTGTCCTTGTCCTAAAATAACTGGAAGTTTGTCCTAGAGTCTTTGCAGTACCCACCTTTCTTGGTTTGAGGGGACTTTGGAATGATGTCGGGCCGTGTTGGGGTAGCTGACTTCCTGGCAGAATCCATCTTTGTGGGTGTACTAGCCTCAGGGCCTGATTCAGTTTGTGAGGGCGTCTTGACTTCTTCAGAGTTGGGATCACTAGGATTGGCCTCTGGAACGGAAGAGGGATCTACAAGAGAAGAAAAAAAGCCATTGCTGCAAGGAGACAAAGACCAGTCCATCTTCATTCCAAAACTGTGGCAAAAACTCAGGTCTATTTGTAACCAACTACAGATCAGTCATACACGGTTGCATGCCACAAAGATTAAATAACTGATAAATCCATGTTTGCATACATGATCCATAACAGAAGTTTTTGCTACAGCAAAGCCTGAAGCAAGATCTACACCTGAAGACAACTCAGTATGAACTTCAAGCCTCCAATGCATTGATTATTAGTACTTTGAAGAATGTCACTGGAGACAAAAGCAACTAATGGGGATCTTAACACTTCATCCCTTTCTGAAAGCATTGATCAATCAAGCGGGTGGGGGTGGAGGGTTCGGTTATAGAGAAACTGTTCTTCCAGTTTCAATTCCATGCTGTCAAGTCAATATAAAGCCTAACATTGGTGTAAACCTTAATAAAGGAGCAAGAAAGACCTAGAACGTTTCTTGTGGCTAGACAATATTTGAAACTTATTCAAAGGTAGGGTAGGCAATTTTGCAGAGGCTACAAATAACAAGCTAGCTTAGAAAGTATAAGATCCCACCCCTGTCTTCAGAGACCCCACCCTCCTGCAAAACACAAACGCGATGCGCTAAGGTATGCAAATACAGTTTGACAGGCAAGTAGGACATCCTATTACTGCATTCAGACCGAATGCAATGATTGGATAAACATTTTATGTTTTACCCTGTCTTTAAGTATAACCTTCTCTCTAAATATTTAACTAAATTGTTCTCCAAAACATAAAATTTCTGTCAGCATCTACTCACCTATATGTCTTTAGAAAACTGGTTGAGTTTCTTAAGACTTTATGAGTTCTCTATAGCAGATGTCTATACTCTTTTCTGCAAGTTCTGAAGTCTTAAAGTTTCGGTCAAGAACAGAAGCAGGAGAAATGTTTGGGCTTTAAACCCACAATGATGTCATACCGAGCCAGCCTGCACACAGGCTGGTTAGTCAGCTGATCGCCTACTCTTACACTGATAAGAGAATAAACTGGGTTAGAGTCCGATTTGCTTTTGGCCAGCATTACAGAATGAGTCAAGCACACATACATACATAAATAGATTCTCTATGTGAGACCACATGCAGCACTACAGATGAGAAATCAGCTCATTCTAAGGATTATGAAAACATCCTGCTCTGACTCAGAGGAATGGCTGTGTTTTCTGCACCTCAACATGTCCATTCAGCTTCTATGAGGCGGAAGAGTCACCCTGACAAAAAAAAATAACACCAATAGTGGACTGTTGTTTCATGAGAGGAAGAGATTGGCCGGGATGGCACTGAATGACGAGAGTTTGAAATGAAGTTTTTGACTGACTGGAACTGTTCTCAGAAAATATCCCTTTGACCTGACAGACATAAGATATGTGTTCTTAAATATTAAACTTGTAAACTCATGTAAACAGTACATATAAATAAAATTAAATAAAAATAATGTCGTATGGGGCGATGGTCAGATTGTTAGTACTACCAATCAGAAGATTCTGGGGAACTTTTATTTTGGGTGTGTGTTTATTTTAGTGGTTAAGTGTGCCTTTTTCCACAATGTTCCAGAAAGTTTAAAGGTAAAACAAACTAGCTTTAAAAGCCCAAGATTCCACACTCCATTCAGAGCGATCTCCAAAGCCACCCTCCCACAACTGTGCACACAACACAAAGTATGTAAATACAGATTTGTAAATACAATATTGTCTGACAGACAAGGTGGACATTCAGACATAATACAATGATTTGACAAACAATTTATGGTCCTGTGCCATCCACATAAGACATATATAAATATCTTTATACCACTAAGTGATTGCCATCAGGATGTGAAGAGACTTTCAACCAGCATAACAAAACTCTGGAAAAGTCTGGCTACCCTGCGTTTAATGTTGCTTACAGAACACTTATGCCTAAACTCTGCTTTAACCCTGAGGAGTTCCCAAGGCAAGATTTGACTTTTTCTGCGCCCCACTGGCATGTTGTCCAGAGACAAGCCCTGCCACGCAATACATTATATATCTTAAGCTGAAAACATAATGATGCATGACAAAAAGTTTTAAAAAGTTTTTGAAAAGTCTTTAAAAGTTAAAAGTTTAACTGCTACAACCTAAGACATGAATATTAAAGCTACAATCTGTAACTTTTGCCTCTCTGTCACCATCTGTCATGTACTTGCTCAGTAGCTCATTTTTGTTCATTTTTTACTAACAATTTTAGTTTCAAAATCATAAACCACAGGGACAACGCAGACACAATTAAACTCATCTGAAAAATCTCACAAGCTGAAACTCAACATACAGTACAGAACAAGAACGTATTCTATATGACTAATAAGCAGTTTAATTATAAATAGATGCATTTACTTACTCTCAAAGCATATTTGCGATTCTTTTTCAAGAATTGGTGATAGTGGAGAATGTCACTGTGTTGCCCTAAAACAGGCAAATCACAAGAAACTTTTTAAATATAGACCTCAGAGCAGTCTTGCTTGCCAGAAATGGAGCATTGATCCCGACGGGCAGAGAGCTGGAGCAATGCTGTTTCAAAAATGGAAATGAGGGGGAACAGGAAGCCAGAGATGGAAGCAAGCAGTGAGCGTTAAATCAGAGATGGGAAGAGGTGATGGGGGGTTGGGGGAGAACAGAAGAACCGGTAGCTTGAGTGAGAATGGATCTGCATCTCATTTGAGGCCTAATGAATGACCTCATCCTCCATACCTCCCCCCTCGGACCCTCACCCCGGATGGATGATGTAAGCAGGCAGGGTGCCTCTTATGGGGGAGCGTGAGGGAGAAGACTAGACTCACTGGAAGCTCAAAGTAAACACCAGCTGCTGGAACACAGCCAGAGAGAGAGAAAGGGAGAGAGAGATTGTGATAGTGCTCTAAAGTTCTCTGTCTATTTTGTTAAAGGAACAGTACATCCAAAAATTAAAACTTATTTACTCACCGGCTGACTGTATGTTATTCCAAACGGCACCATATTTATAAGTCAATTTTGTCACTTTTATGAAACTTTTTTTTGTTATGCAGGTTGAAAGTCTCTGTTTATCCTGATTGGATAAAAAAAATCTATTTATATTAATATACATCTTTTGTGGAAGGTTCAGCACCATGAAATGCTTGTCCAATCATTGCATTCAGCCTGAAAAATTTACATAAATCAGTTATTTGGCTTAATTCCCTCTTGGTCTGAACAGGCATTTAGAAGCCGCTATATATAGACTGTCAAAATTCATTTCCAAGACAATCATTTCCAGCATTCAGAAAGCACTGTCATTCATCAATGCCATTGTCCCTCTGAAACCACAACCACAATGGGATCAGATAAGAGTGTGAGGTTTGATCCCAGCAGAAGGTCTCCTGGGTCTGTGACCACAATGTTTTCTTCCAAAGGAGGATCTTCAGAAGAAGAGACAGGCTCTCTTTATGCAGCGATTCTTCACACAGATGAAAGCCACGGTTGACGTGGAGAGATGGATGCCATTCATAACTTCCTGCTCTGTCACTATGCCAGCAGTGTCCCCTGGGGACTCGTGCAATGTGTTAAATATTCAAAGACTTCTGACGTTTGGGTAAACAAGACGTTCTTTTACACCACCAACCAATTTTCTAACATGCAACACAAAATCAACACGTCAGATGTGCTTAATTTTGGTTCCTGTAACTTTTAATTTTAATTGGTTGTGTTTGATTCTGCAGGAACACACATAGATAAAAAAATTTATATCTTTAGGCACTTTAAATCGCTTTGGATAAAAGCGTCTGTCAAATGCATAATTGTTGATTGTAAATGTCAACCAAACACTGTTGTCTTTTTAAGATGGTCCGAATTCTTCATATGACAGTTTGTGCAAATCCAAAACCTTTAGTTGGTTAACTTTTAGCGAGCACTCACATGACGTAACCGACACAATTTAAAACAGTCTGCAGAAAGTTCTGCAAAGTTCTGTGTTTGGGTTTCCAGCCCCACCCAACGGCCCAGTGGATATCCCAGCAGCAGAAACCTAATTATGGGTTCCACATGTACACCCAACCTCAAAGCACACACACCCACTGAAACTCACTCACACCATGAACAGGGCAACAACAGCGAACCAGAGCCTTGACTATGATTTGCAAACAAAACATGAGGGCTTATAAAAACACACACATTTGTTGAAATCATTGAAACAGTCAATTTTCAACATGAGTTGACTGTATTCATTGAGAGTAAGGCAGGGTCATTTCAATGGATTGTGTGTATTTGTTACATTGTCTGATTTGTATCTAGCTAATGCAAGCAGCATGTTGCCGGTTCAGTGGTCAAAACAATGACAAGACTAAATATAACAA
>JAZGTK010019273.1:0-11455 GCA_036877625.1 Ambastaia sidthimunki
ATGGCACATGTCCACATAAAGACATTTACTGTATAGACGTTCCTCTGTGAAACTGCACCGTATGCATGTTCCTGGTTTATTTCTTAGTGCAGTTAATTGAGTTTTCAAAGCAACGGAACTGTGTGCCAAAAGATTCCTGCGTGCATATCACAAAGAATATAAACCAATGACAACAATTACACGCTGTCATTGCAATCTGCACACAAGCTAACAGAGAATGTTGCAGTAACGTTAGTAGAATGATTTGAACATTAAGTATATCAAAAACATTGTTCTTAAGTAGTTAGTGGAATGTTTTAAAAATGTTACAGAATGTTTGAATAACTATCGTACAAGCAAGCAACAACGTTAATACAACATCTAAAAAACTGGATGTTTTGAACATTCCTAGAAACATTTTTGTTACTAAAGGAAACGTTAGGGAAATGTCCTTACAACCTAAACTTGTTAACTGGTAGCCTACATACAGGTGGAATGATTCTAGATGTCAGTTTAATTTAAAGACAGATGTTTAATGTAGAACAATGTCAGTTCTGACACACAAACAATCGTGTTGGCAGTAAGTATCATGATATAATCTACAGATGAACAGCACTCTGTTTTAACAGCAGCCTCTGTGACCCTAACAACACACAGGGTTGATAATGAAGCTCTGTAATTAGTGATCTTTCCTTTGTTTGTGTCTCATTCCTCAGAATAATTAGGCCGGCGTGTTTATTTTCTCTGTTAATTAGTGTATGCTAATGATGTGGAGGTCGCAGTGTGTGATCTCGGCCAGCCATGTTCACCTGGCACCAAAGCTACAGAGTAAATTAAACTTTACAGAGAACCTTCATTTTGACTTCCTACCTCAAATATTGAGTCTGGGTGCCAAAATTCGGACTATTTATCGCTCCCTTTTCACGTGGCATAAGTTCATAAACAATTTTCCAAGCAAACACTTCGATCCAAAATGTGTAATCATGGCAGAAGTATTTTAAAATCTGCCAGCTAATGCACAGATGGCTGATAACAGCCACAAAAGCTTTAATATATCACCTGATTCATAATTTGATAGAAAAAGCTTAGAATATAATAGGCTTTGATTTTTTAAGAGTGCCACAAATCTTTAGGAACATGAGAGAGTTGAGTACAGATACCCTGCGATGTATTTAATAAACAATACACAAGACTTAAGACAGCTTATATTTTTGTCTTATTGGCTAGATTTATTACTTAAATCTGGCTCATTTTCAGAGATAAGATCCAAACTTGGAACATGCTAATTATCAGAATCAGCTTCAGTCTGTCATGAAATTTGTGTTTTGGCACACAGTGTGTTTCTAGCACTCCAAGCCATAAATGAACAGATGCTAAAGAAATCTATGTAGTGCAACAGGTTGTTCTGTCTTATAACAGAGTTACGGTTAAATACAGTTAAAAGCTTATATTACACAGTGACCAGGTGCTGTCAAAAAGCATCATAAAGTGTGAGCAACAGACTGATGTTTCATTTTTAGCTGATAATCTTATTCACACTTGCACATTCACAACTAACAGGAAACATTCTCAGAACTTTGGCTAAGGTTCACTCAAAGTTATCAAAAACATTCTTGCAGTAATGTTAGTAGAACATTTTTAAAATGTTGCATATCATATTTATCAAAAATGTTATTCTTAAGTTGATAATGAAATGTTTTAAAAAGCAAAAAACTTTTTATAACCAAGCAATAAAAATTAATATAACATCTAAAAAACTGGATGTTTTGAATGGTCCTAGAACATTTAAAATAACATTCTGTTACTTAATTGAAATGTTAGGGAAACATTCTTACAACGTAAATCTGGGTGATTTATACTTCAGAATCAATCCAGCTGTGTTTCAGAAGAGCATCACATGGGTTTGGAACAACATGAGGGTGAGAAAATCATGTTTTTGAAGAATTATTTCATTAGCGCGCTGCGGCGTTCGCTCTCATTGGTTCTAATGATTACCGGCCTCTCCATGTGTTGCACACTAGAAAGTCGGCAGCGTTCTCATACAGCGGCCTTTAGGGCACGTCTACTGACAGCCTTAGTGTGCAACCATTAACACTTGTTTAATGTGTGGCAAGCCATGCCAGTTCATCATTAAACTGTCAATTAGAGGCCCAGAGCGTTTACTAATAAAGAAAAAGTGCTCAGCTGAAACCAGAATAACAGTTTTCCTTTTCATTATAGTAAGCAGAGCTAAAACTCATTCTAACTCACCCGAAACTAGATGTGTTACAGCGGAAAGCACCATTCATTTGTCATGCCAGTTAACAATTTTAGGTTGAGAACATTTCCTTTAACCTTTCCATTGAGTAAAAAAATTACAAGGGTTATTTTGAATGTTCTGGGAACAGTGAAAACGGATTGTTACAGTGTTTTTGTGAGCTGAAAGCATATTCAAATTGCCAAAATTGATAATAAATGAAGACGCAAGCTGGCAGGGCATGCGTAAAAGTCTGCGAATGACGCATGTTTAAATTCCGCAGGGCACAGATTACGGGCTGGTTTTGGGGCGAGCTGTGATTGGACATTGGACTGTCTTTGTCACAGGGATCTGGCAACCCTGGGCCTGCTGCTGTTTATGAAGTGTTGGGATTCACGCAGCATGCTGTAGTTCCACACACTCTCTCTGAGCCGGTCTGTCTGTTTCAGCGCCTAAATTATTCCCGCGCGCTTCCGCCTGCTGGCTGCAGCCGTCGCATTACTCAGACGAACTAAATGCATTTCAATGAGAGAACGACTCCAACTTTTCCCCTCCTCAGGGGGGACTGGCAAACACCGCTGACATATAAAGCCTTGAAAGTAAGTGAAAAGATTTAGTTTAGCAAAAGTTTGTAAAGTGAATGTTTAATGGAGCTTGGTGGCCAGTGGTATTATGGGTAATACATCACGCAAGTGTTACGTAACCAAACTACTTATAGATGTAACAAGTCAACTAATGTTTCACTTTTTGAATGTACAATCTAATAGCAAATATTACAAATACGACTGTATTTTCAAGCAGGTTATTTTTTCTTTGTATTTATTGACAAACAAAATTGAAAGGCGTCCCTCTCATCAGTTCACAGGAGTGTGTGGATGTTTTCTCTGGCCAAGGTCCTGAGTTTGAATTATTTGTTTGAATTATCTGAAGAAAATGAAAGCGGTGCAGTTATTGCATGCAAACAATGTTTGCTGGAAAGAATATCAAGACTTTGAATGAAACAGGAAAAATAATAAAACCTGTAACTCAAGCGTAGCAGCATTGTTCTGCAAGACAGAAACCTCGATCAAATAAATGCATGAAAATGAGACATGCTATCAAGAAGTTCTGTGATACCTGCACGAAGCAATCGGTTAGCATTTCCACTGATCTCAGATCAGGACGGATGTCTCGAGGAGATGAGTGTGAGTGTGTTCAAAGTGCACAACAGCAGCTCTGCCATCCTAAGCTGAGCTGATGAGGTTTAAACTATATAAAAGAATAACATACAGTCACCAACTCATTTCTGCAAAATAAACTCAAACAGGGTGATCACGACCCTGATATGAAGCAGTTTGATATTTTCTTATATAAGGGTTTATTTTGATTTTTCTTATAAGGGTTTATTTTGCAACAGTGACTGTTGATTGTACATTATCCTGTTTATTAAACTGCTGCTTATACCAAATAATTAATTAAATAGACATGGAATAATTAATAATATTTATTTATGTGAAAATAAGGAAAGGGATTATGAATTATATACACAAGTGAGTCATGTATTATATTTATATGGTGATATACGGTAACAAAATATAAAAAAATATATTTAGTTTTAAAATATAAAACAATTTTGAGCCATTTTTTAAAATCAGTTTCCTCTTTGAACCTATTTTATTTAAGCTTAATTCAGTTTCCGGATCTTGTACCTATTCCAGGTTTTCTAACCTGCCTTTGCATATTTAAATCACTAGCTCCGCCCCCGTCTCCGCCCCCACCACATGAGCGCCTGGAAACAGTCCTGCTTGTGCAGTCATGAATTTGCCCTGCACTGCAAATATCTGGAATATTTGTTGGCTATAATTAAAAGCGGATCACCACCTAGTTTTTCTTCTTTAATTTTGAACCAACTATTTCAAGGTTGATTTTTAACGCACACAAGAGGAAAATTAGGAAAACAAGCCCCAAGCTGCTGAATATAAAACAGAAGGAGTACATCTAAAACAACACGAAACCCTTTTTTAATTTTTGTAAAGAAAAATAAGCGCCTGCTTTTTCTTTGTGCTTAGATGTGTCTCCAGTGTGTCGCTCTGTGTTAGATTAAAAACTCTGTTTTATTCCCAAAGGCTAATAAAAGCAGATCTTTAAAAACCTTTCTTTTTTCTTGTTTACAATCTAAGTTAAGAGTTCATTACTGTCACCTTCGAGGTTCATGCGTTATTTAGGGCCCTTGTCCTTCTCAAGCCAGACAGACTGGCAAAGCAACAAATAGCTTGTTACACTATTTTACTTTATAAGGATCAAGTGTTGCTGTTCTGTTCTTTCTTCTTCTTCCCCTTGATCTTGTTCTTTCATTCTCTATAAAAATCTCTCACTGCGCGCGCTAGAAATGCAGCGAGACGTTCATATCTCGCAATAAGATACATCTTGCAATCAGTATCAAACAATCTGATGCAGCCTTAAAAAAAATCGATGGGACACAATCAGTGAAGACCACCGTGAAGAGATGATTGTGCTGCTCCACCATTGATTATAAAGATAACAAATAAAAGACTCACAATGTGGGGACGACAATTTTTTCAAGAACAAAAACTTTGATGAAGTGATACGTATAACAAAAGCTCCGACAGAAACACAACAAAACTTTTAAAAGCAAAGAAGTACAGCAATAAATCTCCAGAGTCTCCCGTTGAGACAACTTGTGCTGCAGTGCGATACAAAAGAAGTAATTTTTTACGTCTATAACATCTCAAAATGTGATGTGATCTCTTGATGCAGCGTGTGATTATCTTCTCATTAGCACCTTCTAAAAAACTTTTAAAAGGATTCTTAAATGTAATGATGGGCTTAAACTTTTCATATAAGCCATAAATAAAATTAGTTTAGTGCAAGTATAACAAAAAAAATATTCTCACAGGTTTTGCTTGTGGACACAACAGCACAATATAAAAATTGTTTATTGTTTATTTAAGCCCAACAATATGCCAAAATATTAACATACCAAGACATATTACTGTAACAAGACAGGCTAAATAGTACAACTTAATTTCTAAATCATAAGAATCTCTATGTTTATCTTTGCTGCACGTGAATGGGTTGTGTGTGTGTGTGTGTGTGTGTTTGATGAGTCCAGGTCATGCAACCTGTCCACATTGGCAGCTCACTAATTTGGCTGCTTCAATCTTGTGACGGACACATTTGTGCCAAATCTTCACCGAGTATTCCTGCACACACAGCGCAGGTATCATAAACATCTTTCACTCTCTTTTAAATAACAGTGTTTGGTATGAATATATAGTTAGTTGCTTTTACTTTCTGCATAGTCACCCATTAATGACAGACCATTATTCCAAAGTGTTACCTTTAATATTTACATTTAGCTCAGTTTTAACCCTGCTGTCTGTCTCTGTATAAACCTGTGACTCATTTATGATCACAGTCATTTTTCTGGGTGTTTTTACTGCATCAGCATCATAAGAAATGACTTCACAGCCAAAAGAAAAGAGAACATTAATTTCCTCTCACTCCTTCTGCCTTTGCTAGAATTATACTTTACGGTCTGTCATAGTGACTGAAAATGCTAAATAATCTTCAGTAATACACACAGATGAGCTTCAGTAATGGAGCCACTGCTCTCAGTGTCTGAGAGTATGCACGACCAATTTAGTGAGGTTTAGATGGTCAGATAACCCATCACAGGTCCTGATGTGAGAATTGAATGGTTTCTGGCTTTGTCACTTCCCCCAGTACAGGAAGCAGTTCCCTGCGGCCTTAATTATAGAGAAAGCTCCAGTCTTTCACTGCCTCACTGTCTCTCCCCTCCATCCCTCCATCTCTCTCCCGCTGTCTCATCAGCTCAAACACCATCTCACCTGCTCCAATTACTCTGCCCATTTTCAGCAGTGATACGGCCTTTGAAATCGTGTTGCAGTCGTCATGCCGAAGTTCTGGAGCTGAACATCGGCTAGTTCTGTATGTTACCTCGTCCTGAAAAAACAATTATTCATTTAATATATTTTCAACAGAAGCTTTAAATTAAGGCTAATAAAGGTTTTCAGCAGCAGTAAAATCTTTTTTTTACTTTTTTTAAAGGTAAAATGAGACTTTTCACACAATTAGTATCAGCAATATGAAAAAACATTAAATGTTTTCAAACAGGTTGCCCAACACTAATCTTAACCGCCATTGGTCAGCTAAACAGACAGACCTTCCCTGCACTGACGCAACTGGTTAAGCCAAGGTTAAATTTGTAGTGTGTTGCACAAACAAACAGAGCAATGTTTTGCACCAGGGGGCACTTTTTGGGTAATGGCTCACTCATTATGCTATGTGACTTGACTGTGTGTGTGTTATTTATATTAAGCTGGTATTTTACAATGTTAAAAACATCCCAACCAATTCTTTTTAAGTAAGAATGTAATTATCATGCACAGTAATGTTTTTATCTTGCAATTAACACCTGAGGAATTGTTTCAATAATGCTTGTTTCCAGAGACAGCATGAATCATCTCTCCCTCACAAAGCATCTCATGTCAGCGTGTCTGAGTTGCTAAAATATATATTTTGAATTCATATATGATTTCAAATATCAGTCTGACAATGGCTGTAGGCTTTAACTGTGATATGATAATCTCTTTGACAGTTAATCCTTACAGAAAGTCTGAAAATGTCTTAGTAACTGCAGGGGAAGCACTAAATTTACCCATAATACATGCAAACAGTTCAGAGTGCCTTCCATGACTTCTCAAATGCTTAATTGTCATTCTTCTTTCACTGCATATTATTTATGGTACAGGCTTAAAAATAAATGTTGTGTTCTATTTTCTACTTGTAAAATTATTAATCACAACACAGCTTTTTAAACTGATGCGTCAGTGAGCGAGATATAGCTAATCGTCTGTCTGTATATTATTTTCTCTAAGCTCCTCACGTTTACATAGTTCCCTTTCAGGTACTGCAGGTGAGTCACATGATTTTAAACATGCCTGGGCTACAGGTTATTTTATGCCGTCTGCATTTATATGCAAAAGTCAGGTGAAGATTTTTAGGACCCAGCGGAAGATTGTTATAGAAATATCAAACTATGTATTTGTTTAAATCAGGACACGTCGGGTAATAAAGAGAGAGAGGACAACAATATCTGAAAACCACAAGATTAAAATCATCGTCACTTTTATTAAAGACTGAAGATTTTGTTGTTTTGCTAATGTTTTCTGATTCTCTCAGGAGGAGAGATAAAGTGAATGAATTAGCAGCTACCAGAGCAGACCTTTAATATTTTACAGTAAATTACTCAGACTGACTTTCTCTAATGGACGGAGAGAATGTTTGTAGCATCAGGAGTCCCTTCAAAGACTCTCTGACCCTGTATGAACATACAGAATATTTATGAGCACGATCAGAAAGGACTCATTGTGTTTCTTATTATGCATCAGTTTTAATGGCTCTGTAACTGTTAATTAGTTGATTTGCTTTTTTGACTTCTACAAGATCTGTGCATTTTAGTATGAATTGAAATATACAAGAACGTACGCAAACACTTTACAAACAAATAAGAATAAGGACACTGTGGTTAGATGAACCCATTTACTCACCATCATCTTCAACACACACTCTGATCCTCACAAACTGCTGGACTCTGGAGTCTATAGGCATCTAAATGCATTTCTGGGAACCTTGTCAGAGAGGCAGAAAGCTGTTGAAGGTGCTACAGAAATCAAAGATTGTTCCTGACAGCTGGAGGCAGGAGGACCTGTTGGAAAACTGTGTCAGGGCATCATCCATGCAGGGTCCAAAGTAAACAGGTGAATGAGTAAACTTACCGGCCAAAAATACATTTTCATCCTCATGTCAGTGTTGTTTTTTTGTTTTCTGCATATGTTGTCACTCACAGAATCTGTCTCTCGCATGAGAACAATGCATCTAAAAATATAAAGACCATGATTTTGTTCTCTATTTTGTGGCTTAACAGAAGAAATATTTCACAAATGTGTCACCATGTGAATTTTCTACTAAAGGTAAAACTTGTTAAATGTTAATATTTAGTCATCGATACGACATCATAAGCAAATGTATCATTCTTTTATTTTGAAATAAACTATATATTATTATGCTGCAGTCCTTAATAAAATTTCCTTAATTTATTAATTTGCCGAAGTCCATGTTTACGTGTATTTGCCAATTGACGAGTGTTATTTCTGGACTCAGTAATCAATAATGGTGTCATCCACACTAATGTGTCCCTGAGAGGCAAACTGTAGTAGAACCAGGTGGAAACTGTTGAAGGACCCACCTCCCAAAGGCCTTCCAGATACATGAGGATGATCTGATCTGTGGAGAGCTCAGGAACCACAACATCTTCCAGAGGTTTAACACCTTCATCTGACTCAACGAGATGGTGAACAGGTGCAGAGAAGAGCCACATCTGTTGAAGATGATTCAGCTCGTACCCTCCTTCATACAAGACTGGATTGATGTCACGCTAGCAGACGTGGGTAAAATCTTCATCAGATGAGAGAGAAAAGCAGGTGCTAATTGCTTCAAGCTCTGCTTTGTTCTCCGTCTCATTGGTCACATTTCATTCTACCTCAATTAAACAAAGTCCTGAGAGGCATTCTGGGATCTTTTGAAAGAAAGCCAAAGCGTTACAGTCATTTTACTTCACATCAGAGAAATAATTCACAAGCTTCATCAACATTTACTCACCGTCATGTAGCTCCAAACTGCCGTGGCTTGTTTTCCATATAATGAAGTGAATGAGTACTGCTGGTCTTTGGTGCTTTTCTGTCATTTGGAAGCATTTTTGCAAATTCCTAGAGAAAAAAAATCACCTTTGGCATAAATGTTTGCAGTAACTCGAGGGTGTTGAATGAACCATCATTTTTTATAATAATTTGAAGGCTGTGGAAAGCAGGTACAGGGCTGTGTTTGTGCAGTATGTCTGCATCTCAGATGGTCTAATGGACTGTCTATTGTTTATATAGAACACAATACAATACCACAAAGACGACAACAAAAGCACAACTATTACTTTTTATTATTTATACAAATAAATGTTTAAAAAACATTTTATACACCATTCATATATATCATATTCTCATAAAACGACTGTGACACGTCTATCTTGACTTTTGTATGCCGCCGTCCCTCTTTTAGTCCAGTATCAAGCTGTTTCCTGTCCATAAAGCTCTTTGCATCTATGGCTAACACACACATCAAGTGAATTGCTTGTAGATTATATTATCTCTGTTTATTAAGTTTCTAATAAGGATTAATGAGGGCAGTAGGGGTAGATTCAGTTAATGCACATATCACTCTGCTGTTTGGCTCCTTTACCAGTTCAGAGAGCGAGAGAGAAAGCAGGGCAGCTTCAGAAGAGGAGGAAATGAGAGGACAGAGCGAGAGAGAGAGAGAGAGAGAGCCATCTGGACATCGGCTGCCTCTGGGGACACAGGGCACCATATTGGGTCTGGCTTTTTCTTCAAGGAACATTTCACAACATTTGCCAGGAGAGCCGGATAACAGCAGCTCTGTGGCCCAGCTCACTGCTTATAATTCATCCAAGCTGTTGGGTTACAGCTCCTAACATCTCTCAATGATAAATCTGTCAGTTTCATCAGTCCTTCAGCCCTGTGCCTGTCCATTAGACATTGGCACACGTGAATGATACAAGACCCAGCTAACAATTTTAGGTGTAAGAACGTTTCTCTAACATTTCCATTAACAAAATGTCATTTTTTTCAGACGTTGTTTTAACATTAATGTATAATTTAAAATGTCTTCAAAACTGGAATTAGGAACCACAGGTTTATAAAGAACTCAGCTGTTCAGTCTTAATATAATGTATACTGAGGGACTTACTGAGCATATGAACATTATTGTGTACTGTATGCACAATGTTTACTTCATCATTCTCTCCATAATAAGAAGCTAAATCTGAAGCTAATATATGAATTTTTACAACGCAAACACTTTGTATGAAATAATAATAAACAACACTCGTAAGCATTTGTTAACATTAGCGTATGTTAATTTCTGCATATATCAATACAATTACTTTTTAATTTACTTTAATTAACATGTATTTTTTAATAACATTACAATTCAAATGTTGTATGAACTCAATTTAACAATGAATAATAATACTGCTTGTATAAATGAACATTAGATCACTCAAAGCTGTTTAAAATTGTTCCTGATACTTAATGATTTTACTGAAGTTAATGAATGAAATCTTTTTCAGTTAATAAGCGATTTGTAGGTTTATTTCCTGAACAGAACAAACACTGTGGAGTTTTCAACATATCAAAACAAAAGGAAATAAACAAAAACTGTAAAAAGTAAAATCAGTTTAGACGCAGATGTAGGGTTGTTATATGGGATGTTTTCTCTCCACACACAGTGACCTGTTTTTAAACGCTCCGTGACATTTTGTTGCTCTTGCAGTGTAAGTCAAACTAAAGTACAGCGTGACAGATGAAGGGTAAAAACAACACAAACACAGAAGATTGTCTTCAGAAATACTGCAGCCACCTCAAAAATTCTCTTTTCTCTTGAGTGCTAACAGCACGTCTATATGAAGCTAATTAAACGCAGGCCAGTGGCTGAATCTCTCGCTCTGAGTGCCGCACACGGAGGGCTTGTTTTAGGGCAGTGAGATGGAAATTGTGCCTTTATCTGCGGTTTGCAGTGAGCTGTGACGGGGCTCTGTCCAATCAAGCAGATATTACCGCTGCGGATACGGGACTCGATCCTGGAGCCCCCGAGGGCCAGAACCTGTTAGCACATGAAGAAAAAGCAATGTTTGTGCGTCGCATCGAGAGCGAACGAACGCAGGGCTCGAGGGCTCGATACAACTAACGTTTGTTTGCGAAAAGGTTTCCTGAACTGAGCTTTGAAGACTTGACATGTTTCTAGAGGCTCTTTAGAAACATACTTCTAATTATTGCTCGTTTCAAATGAAAATCAGAGCAGTAAGCAAGATACATTACTTTGATCTAAGCCTTTAAACAAATGAACGAAATGAGCTGGAAATAAGATCATTTATAGATAAACAACAGCACTGTAAGATGAGGACAGAAGAGACACAGCTGCTCGCTAATAAAATATCTCTGAAGTCTTGTTGCCATAGAGGAGCTTCTAATGCAGTGCGAGATTCATGAGTCATGCTGTAATGGTGTATGTTTAAGAGTTTAAAGAGGTCATATCGTGACCTTTTATAAACAAGAGTTTGATGCACTTGGAAAACAGACGGTAACTTTC
>JAZGTK010019274.1:0-11455 GCA_036877625.1 Ambastaia sidthimunki
GTCCATCCTGGAGATTGTAATAATAAATTTGTAATGTTGTTCTCCGGGGAAAGCATTAAACTCATCATTTCGTTCTGGGCAGATGGCAGTCTTGGCTTGGTCAATGAGCAATGCAGATATAAATAAAACAGTCTATAATGCACTCTGCTTAGCTTAGGAATTAGCTTGCTTGTTTTTTAGTATCTCAGAGGTTTGATGGAGGTTCTGACCGGCGCTGAAGCAGTCGAGAGTGAGAGGTTTGATTTCTCTTTAACGTGACTTCTTGTTAAATTTATACTTTATCGCTGCTTTAACACTCTTTCTGTAGAGTCACATTGGAATCAGAAGTGAATCTATCAATTCAGAACAGTTAAATCGTTAAATTAGACAATTCAGTTTAATCTTATTTCTGTAGCATATTAGCATAGTCCATATAAACCATGAATTTGTTGGAGCGACCAACGTCCCCAGTTTAACTTTTTAGAATCTTGTTCATAATCTGCATTTTATTTAACAGTTGTCAATTAATAAAGATTCTTTCTGCTTCCGTAATGGTTTTGTTACATGATCAACCAGCAGGAGCAAACCTCAAACTCTTGCTTGTGACTTGTTTTTGTAGTGCAGTCGACCAATCAGCTTTGTCTTAATGTCATTTTTTTACCGGCAGAGACGCCAGCCCGGTGTGTACTTGAGTAATTGAAATGCTAACAGATAGCTCTCAACAGATATTATACATGCTTGACTGAAACAAACAGAGCAATGTTTTGACAGAGCCGCAGTGTTTGCCCTTTTTAGAGCAATCAACCTGTGATTACAGTGGCTTACTTACAGCTGTCTCTGGAAAGGATTTTAACATGTAAAAAACACACTTTGCCTTTAATACAGAAAGCACAAACCCTAATTTTTATCCTTCATCTGATATTAAACTACTGCTGAAGTTGTGATTCTAGATAGTAGTACAGATGAACTGAACGTTAAGCTACGCCACGGCTCGTTGTAAAACAAAGATGTTTTTGCATAATAAAATAAATAAATCGTGCACTTTTAAAAAATACAATGAGATTAGAACACACATTTAACCGGCCCAAGCAGGACTCGAACCTGCAGTTGTTCTGGTAGGTGAGCCAGGCACTCTAACAAGAAGGTTAAAGGTCACGATAGTGTTTCCACACTGCACAGCTTTTTACTCACTACTTACAAACACAACGAATGACAAGTTAAATTATCACAGATATTAACATTTTTCTCTCTGTATCAACAGATGAACAGGCATCTCGCAGAAGGTTCGATGAGCAAAGACAGTCGCTCTTCAACTGACAAGAGCATCCGTCAAAGGTATGTGGAAGCATCATTTTAAACGAACGTAACTTTCTAGATATGATTAACAGGCCTCGGCTGACATATCTGAGGCACTTCTGAGACACATCAAAATAATTGTGTGCTTTTTAGTCGCTCTATTATCTCGATGGTTCCTGCTTTCTGAGTGGATCAGATAGCAACAGTCATCTGTATTCCACGCAATGCGCTTGCAGACTGAGATTTGGGGGCGCTTTTGCTGCACGCTGGGTGAAACGATCTATTTTTGTGCATGAAGTGTTGGGCCAATTCACACTTTGAAAGAAGCGACGACAGACGCATGCGGTGCCACAAATAAACGACAAGGATGGCTTGCGATTGGGCTGAACAGAGTTTAATTGGAGGAATTTCCTGTATAATGGCACGATTTAGTCTGTAATTTAAATGTGCATTTAATGGCGTGTTTTAGGCTGTGATTTGAATGTTTAATTGCACGTTTTAGTCTGTAATTTGACTATGTATGCAATACGTCTTAGTCTGTAACTTAAATGTTTATATTATAACATGTCTTAGTCTTTAATTTGAATATCTATCCATCCATGTTAAAATATGTATTTAAAAGCCATGCATCAAAAATGCACAGAACAATTTACATGGCTATTGCTTGCTTCAATACATTTTAAAGTCATTTATCATTGGGTATGAAACATGTCATGTTCAGTGAACCATTCCCAAACTCTGTGTGCTCCTGGGAAAACATCCCTGTTGGATCTGGAATAACATTCACAACAGCCAATCAGATTTGAGGGTCGGTTTAGCGCTAATGTTAGGGTTAGCCTTAGGAGCGTGATAGGTGCTTGTGCACTAGTCTTATCAGCTTGAATTTTCCTCTAGTTTAAGGGCTGAGTTATGGTTAGGATTGGTAGAGGTTTGGATTGGGGTTAGAACTTTGTTTCTTTGGACCAGCCAAAGATGTTGACCCGGGAAAATCACTGTTTTTGTAACCCTGCTGTCTTGAGTTTTTATATTAAACCAGAAGGCCAGAGCTTATCTTCTTAGTCTATTAAACACTTACCACACTGAGTTCAGTTAAAGAGCTGTATTATCCCTTTTGGGGGCTTTTTTAACCATGGAAGTCTGTGTTACTATGGAAGCTGCCTGTTACTATGGAATCTGGAAAACGCCTGATTCTCATTTTGCCTGTTTTTAGGATAATCTCTTTTACGTGCTTTGGAAAATTGTACTGAAATTTGCTAACAGTTCAGGTCAGCATATGATGTTTTTTCCTGAAGTTAATCCTAAACTCAAATGACTAAATAAAACCATTTGTGACGCTGTTGTTAATTAACAATTCGTTTTGTTCTCTTCCATAACCAGTTTTTTTTTTTTTACAGCTTGCTAAAATTGAATCTCCCCCGGGTGAGAATATCTTTCCGTATCTGTGGTTTGGCTCATGGGAGCTGTGATCCAGAATTCACTTATCCTGCTAAAAGGCATCGCCACAGATAATCCCAGACTTCTGAAAAACAAAGTGTTTCGGCAAAGAAACGGGGCGACTAAATTCCCTGTGTTCATTGTAAAGAGACTAAAAGAGGAAATGTCTCAATAATGAGTCTGTCTGATGAGGTTACGTGACACAACATCTTATGAAACAATGGCTCGGGGGTGGAAAGTAACCTTGTGTGAAGTTCAGAAATTGCATCTGATTATTTATTTATTTGTTTGTTTGTTTTTCAAGGAGCCTTCAAGCATGAAAATATTACTCGGCTGTTAAATAAGACGTCTTTGTGGGATCCCAGTGGCTAATAACCTTCGCACCATTAGCACTTTTATTTAAGCTGGTTAATATTGCCGAGTAATTATCGCCACAGTATGATGTCACACTTTTTCTTGTAAAGTGTCATCATCTGCCAAGGTCACCATGCCAACACTTCCTTTGTAGACAGGATGTAATCATTTCTCAAGACGTTAGATACACATCATGAAGGGTATGACCTGATCAACTGGTACAAAAACGTATTGAAGCTCTTTTAATCTCCGTTCATTACATTTTAATTGTGCTGCACCGGTTTTAAAAGCGTACATGTATCCATTTATTCCCGCCATCGGTTACATTTTATGGAAATAGTGAGAAAATCGTTTTCTTTTCAGATTAGTCTGTAAAAGGTGTTACGTGCAACACCAGGATGTTATTTGGATAATTAACAAACAAACATACAAATATATCTAGAAGCAAATTATAGCAGCAAGTGTCAGAAAGAGAAAAAAAATCCTCCGCTTTATTTTCCTCCCCTTCAATTTATCTCGCAGCCTTGCTGAAAAATGTTTGCGTCTTTATATTGGTTCATGGAGTAATTAAGACAGAGAGGTATGAGGGGCCCGATGGGGGGGGTCGGATACAGAGCGGGAGTCTCCTTGTGGAATAGACTAACCCATTAAATACATGCATCCAGTGCATTGTGAGTGATTTCCATTACCACATCCATGGATTAGAGATGCTCCGATACGTCTTGCCTTGAACAAACCATATCCATTAGTGTGCATGAAAGACTTGTTAATGGACAACGCTGTACTCAGAACATGTCTGTCTTATTTTATTGCAGATGTCATAGACTGATGCTGGATTATATAACCTCGCATCACAGAAAATATTTAGTCAGCAGTGACACCAAATCAGACGGAACGGAAGGAGTTCCGACTCCGAAACATTTGCGCCGGACGTATCAATGCAGCGCTGATACAAATGTTCTGTAGATTTGTGGGCCGCAGCCTAACAGCATCAAAGCCTACAGAGGAGAGAGAGAGCTAATGCAGAGATGAGAGGAAGTCTCCATCTAACACAATCAGTCACTCTGTTATTTCTGACACTACCACAGACTAAAAGGCTGCATTAGGCCGCCTTCACCCAGCACTGCAGCCCAGATTGTGGCAGCTTTAATCAATAGAAACAGACCTGCCGTGTCTCCCGCGCTAGTCGATGAGAAGAGCGCGTCAGACGGAGAGCTAGCGTCGAGATAATTATGAGGCGTAGCAAGATTTCAGCTTGTGATAAAACACGAGCGTCTCGCTGTTGCGGTTCTTCAAATCTGTTGATAATATAATGAGTGATTTTTACTCCTCGCTACGATTAATAAGATGCTGATTTTGAATGCATTGGGGAGCGTTTTGGTACTAACAATAATTGACAATTTTATGCACAAACACAAGCATTTCAAAGCTCTAGAAAAGCGCAGATACAAAAAATCCTTGGAAGCAATAATGAAATGAAAAGAAAGTAGTTTTAGGTCAGTGGTGTGTTGTAGTGGTTAACTTTCAGGGGAGCTGGAAGCTGAAAGTTTGCTGGTTCGAACCCGGCTAGAAGCAAGCTGCGAGCTATCGACGGTGTCCCTGTGAGCAAGGCACTTAACACAAAGGTCCTCCAGGGGACCTACATTTTCGTCATGTCACTTTAAATAAAAGCGTCTGTTAAATGACTACTTAACCAAACACTCTAAAAGGTGTAAAATATTAACATCCCGTTCATTCCTCACCGAGAACAACACTTGCCGACATGCGTTGCACCCAAAAGCACTAGCGCATACAAATGCTGTTTGGTCTTGTTTTGAATTTTAAAGTCACCATGAGATCAAAATAAACTGTTCCTATTTTTTATGAAATATTCCTCTGCGTGTCATTATTTTTTTAAAATCTGTTTCCTTGTAAACTTGAATCTACTTCCTGTTTGAGACGTCTGTTTTTATACCTTTTTATTTACATTTATTCATTTGGCAGATGCCAAATGAATATGTAAGTGACTTACAGTGAATTCAATGTATATATTTTTATCAGTATTTGTGTTTCCTGGGATCGAACCCACAACCTTTGCGCTGCTAACGCAATGCTCTACCAGTTGAGCTACAGAAACAATGAGGTTGCAGTTTTTGATTCAGGGTTCATAATTTGTTGCGTGTACAGTAGGTACCGCTAATCCCCTCTGGGCCCATTGTGTTCACTGGATAGAGGAAGATAATCTGCACTCATTGTTTAATGAGTCAAAATGTTTAGCGTTAGGACAGGTGTCCCGGCTTAACACTACTCTGCGTGAATTATCAGGACTGCATAACCCAAATGAGAGCTTTAATGAGCCATTTCCTGATCAACTGGGAAGTACTGTCGTTTAGCAATATTGAAAATACAAGACTGGCTAAAAATATCCAACAAGTTATGGTAACTTATGGTCTGAAATCATAAATAGCTAAAAATAATGTGCTTTTGGAAGAGCATTTATAGCATATTGATATACTGGAGAAATTTGTGTTGGTGTTTGTGACTGAATGTGCCAAGAAAACTCATCAGACTTTAATGCAGAAATGATACATTGGCCATTGTGCTCTTGTTTTCCGAGACCAAATGGTGTGTGGGTGAAGCACATTTTTGTTTGTAGGTGTTGTATTTCTCTAAAAGCTACAAGCATTAGGAATCCAACAGAGTTAAGTAACTTACTCGTGCAAGAAAATTGCACACAGTTTCCATGGTGTCTATAGGTCTCTTAGCGATAGCAGCTAAGCACCAAGCTTTCAGACAAGTAATTTTAATGTTTGTATATCAAAATCCTACTCAGGAATGAATTATTACCTTTCAGAATCCGTGAATATTGCCTCCTGCTAAGCTATAAGACAACAAAACCACTGTAACTTTGTTTTCTGAACTTCCGTTAAGGGGTCATACTGGATCGATGACATTTTTTCTTGTGCTATAAAAACTGACTGAAAACCCCTCTTCTCAGTTTACAAACACTATATATTCAATATCATTTTTTCACCCTCATGTAATTCCTGTATGACCTTTTTGCGTTTTAGGAACATAAAAGAAGATGTTTGGATATATGTTGGTAACCAAACAACAGTGGCTTTGATTGGCTTTCATTGTATGGACACAAAATCAAGTTTCTCAAAACATCTTCTTCAACTTTATCTTTAATTTCCACACGACCGTCCAGTTTAGGAGTAAAATGTGGTCTGTTAACTTTGTTTAATGACTATGAGAAGCACCTGCATATTATTGATGGATCTTAGTATTAGAAATGGGAGGCTTAAGTTTATCTGTCCTTGATCCTACTGCAGTCTTTTTAACTGGCAGATTTTAGATGGTTTGCTAAGATGAATCATTCAAAACTGTACTGGACCCAGCAAACTGCAATGCATGCTGGTTCTTATTTTACATACGAAAAGGGGCATTTTTTAAAGGCACGGCAGACAAAAAACTTAGCATGGAAGTGGGAAAACTATGATTTGATGCAAGCCCCTTTTAAATATTTCAGATAAACGATACCTTTTGGATGTGGTATGTGATGGCGTGTACAAACTTTTCAATGTATTCACGTATACTGGGATCATTAATAAACCAAACAGTGTACAGTGTTGTGGGGCTTGGTTGGGTTGGTGGGGAGATGAATCGAAAGCAAACAGCTATAGCCAAAGCTGCGATTAAGAACAATCAACATCTGAACATCAGCCAGCCGTATAATTGAGTACCACATGCTCTACCTCTGGTTAGCGTCAACTAGCGCTAAAACTGAAATCACATAAAACAAATGAGCCATTTGTGTGGATGAAACAATTCCCATTAGTGCTGTTAATCTGATGGATATTTGGGCCACTAGGGGTATTTTTAAACACATTGCAATTTGTTGATTGAAAGAATGAACTCTTAATTTATTGAAAGCTTTTTCATAACCGCTACAAATGCAGCTACACGCAGAGGGCAAACAAACCGACTGCCCATCACCTATAGGCCTGCAATGTGGTGTGTGTTTAAAAGTTTAAGAGAAAAAAATATATAAAATTTTGCAAGTTTCTTCCTAGTACAAGTAAATGAGGTCGAGGAGTGCAATGGAGAATATAAACTTCTTGTACCTTGAGATTAATTTTTCCACTTTCTTTCCTCAGAGGAGAAAGAAATTACTTTCATTATATAATTTAATTCTTAATACCCGTCAACCCAGGAGAGGTGTCCCAACAAATTCAACCTGCACTTTTATTATTGAAAACATAACAAATGGTAACAGTGCACTATATTTTTCATTTCCAGTCTGGTCACGTTTATCTTGTTTATAACTTCCACTCCGGCAAATAGACATGGTCAAATGAATGCAAATACATCCCATTATTGTGAGTAACATGGGAGACGGAGAGCTTAGAGTGAGTGACACGGAAGGTCTTGGCTTTTGCTGGGGAAATATTAAACAAAATGGAACATGATGGACTCATCTTGGAGACTTAAGGTAAGTTTAAATAAACGCAAAAAGCTAATTGTGTTTCACAAGTTCAGGGTTCCCTTGACATAAGTACAGGGAGCTAAAAGAGCAGATGGGTTGGAGTGGAGGTGTGGGAGGAATAATAAACAGCTGTTTACGTACCCTTATATATCACTGTGACTGGCAGGGTTGCACAAAAACGCTCCTTTGTTTTTTTGGGGGTCTTTTTTATTTAATGATAAGAATCTGTCACCTTGTGAGAGTTGATTAATCACAGATGCATGCTGCATTATCGATAAATAGTACAGATGGCTTATGATCTATATTTTTACGCTTGTTTTTGCTTGATTGCAGGGCCGTCATCTGAGGGCACTGGGCCCTTTGATGAGAAGCCCACTACAGTGTCTATACACGACTCCCACCCTTATCATTTTGTCTCAGGCTTGTGAATTCCAGCAATGGCCCTGCTTGTGCGCAACCGTAATGGAAAGGTTTCGGTTGTGTGCATTGTTTGGCCTTCGTTTGCGTTTATTACTGTCCCACAGCTGGCACGCAATGTCCGCTTGCATCAGAGAGGCTGAAGCAGAAATCAAATCATTTGGCAGTCCTAATGTGTTTTGATTAGTCCATTAGCAGACCGGCCGTTTTGCGGTTCACGCTGGCATGATCGTAATTAGTGTCTTCCATTTGCATTACCGCAGTCAATTGAACCGGTAGCGCATTGATCCCGTGCTGATTGGCAATACCTGCAGCACTTCACAACACTGATCTGTGTTAAAAGCCAGGGTTGGTTTTTGAGACCTTACCGCATTAAACTTGCTTGTGCATGTCGCTTTCCATTTGCAGGGCTAATGTGTCCCAGCTTCGGATCAACCGCCCAACATGAGGCTCTGTGGGGTGTTTAGAGCTCTTGATGGTGATGGGAGAATTAAAGTTGACTTGCGATCGATCGAGGGCTTCGCTTGGCCCCGTCTGCAGGGTTGGGAGATACCAGCACAAAAGGATCGTAACCTCTATAAACCTCTACAGCCAAACAGCTGTTGAACTTCGAATGGTTGCATGAACCTATTTCTTATTTCATGATACTCTTCCGCCCCAATGGCCACTCTTCAAACGATACTCTGTCTTTTCTGGATAATTCCTGATATTTTGTAGGTCATTGGTAATGGGCCTAACTGTGCTTAATGCATTTTAGTAAGAGAATCATAGGATTTTATTGTTTTTTAATTATATTACCTTATGCTCTAACCCCGGCCCTCACACGTCATTTAATTTAATGTAAAAAATGATTTGACTGAATTATGAGCTACAAGCCATTTTTCTACTTTTTCTACCACTTTTAATGGCTTCACAAGTCAGTTTTTGACAACACACACACACACAGTAAAAAACAACTTAACTGGTTGCAATAATTATGTGGTTTTTGTTTGAATAGAAGACAATATGTAAAACTAAATACAAAAAGAAGTGTTTTGGCCTGTTTTATATCTACAGATAAGGTTGTGAATTGTTACATTATTACATCACACAGTTGACATACATGCAGCTATTAAAAAAAACATTTTAAAACATCTCGACCACACATAACAGTTTTTAAAACACTTTTTTTTGGTCTCCCTGGCGTTTAACAAGTGAATGACCTTGAAAAGGGGAAAATTCATGACTTCCCTGTGAGAGTCTGAGAAAACCGCTTTTGAACATTTGTGAGTAATAAATTGTTCATTGTTTGTTCAGATTCTCTGCATTGTCTATTTAGAAAATTCATTTATAATTCTTGAAATTCTTAAAAACAGACAGACAGACAGAAAGACAGACAAATAAACAAACAGTGTGTTATTTTTGGGAATAACAGAGAATATTGAAAAGACAATATTTAACATTTTGTAACAATATTTTGGCTTTAGGTTTCTACATTTTTAAACATAACACATATTCCAACCAAACAGCATCTGCTCAATACTTTAAATGCATTATTTTATGCTTTTATTAGATGTCAAACTAACACGTTCACTTGGCAACCTGCCTGTCTCTCGTAGCTCCGCCCATGCTGTTCTCTGATTGGTGGGGGCACCTGTGTCTAGGTAGCGTGCGCGAGCGATTGTTCGCGGGAGTGCGCGTTTGGGTTTATCGCGGCGCGCACCTGCGACTCAGGGGAGGCGGATGCACGGGCTCGAGGATCAAGCAAATCTCCCGTATTTTTTCCAATAGGAATGTGATTTTTCATCCCCACGTTTTTAGTTTTTAAGGATTTAGGTGTCGCGCACTGTCAAAAGTAACAGGTAAGAACAAACTCCCTCCATTGTTGACGTTTTGAGTGTTTTGTAATACATACAAGTTGCTTGTAAGACATTGTGCACATCTTTTGCACATCAACATCCAACATGCCAACATCCAAACAACGTGCATAGTTTATATTCCCGATCATGAACTTTAAACGACAGTGTCAGTCAAACTTATGCATGTGGCATGTGGATAAATCGTTGCACGTCAAGTCCAGGCTTGGGTGGGGGAAGCACGCCCCCCTACAGCAAACTGCTCGGTCCTGTGATCCCAGTTAAAACTGTTACTATCCCCGACTGTCAAACCTCATCCACAGCCGTGCAATCTCTCTCTCTCTCCGCAGGGTCAGATCGACCGAGTCCCGATTCTGGAAGTCGTTTCATATGGAGGCTTGAAACATTTCACAAAGTGTCCGCCGTGAGGATATCGCTCCAGAATTCCCAAATCGGAACACGTCCTGCCTGGATTTAAGGCTGTTTGGGAATGTCGTCGAGATAAACGTGCTATGTGTGTGATTTGGAGAGTGTTTTGTGGAAGGTGTGCAGTGGGAAACAGGCTGGCTGGACTTATCCGCAACTGATCCCCGTTTTCCAAACGCGATGGACTTGGAATGAAGACAAAGCATGGATTTAATCTGGGAAATTATTGTGATCTTTCAAGCCAGTCTCGTCGTTTGCACCTCAGGTAAGATGAAATTGTGTTTTTTTAAATATTGATGTTGCAATTAAATCGTGTTAAAAGTTAAAACTGTATAAAATAACGTGTGTTGTGAAATGATTGTCTTTAGTTTGTCCCAGTTTTCGACGTTGAAGTTTATATTATAGTGTGAATGGTGCGGATGTTATAGCACAGAATTGAATGGATATCAATGTGGGCTTTATAAAACATGATCACTTTTTTAAAGCACGTTTATGCTGATGCCATGTCATATCCAGCATCTATCACTTCATATTATTAGTGAAATGAACATGCATTTTTATGTTAAACATATTTTTATGAATGCATCGTACTTTATAATGCGAGACTTTAATACTCTGCGGCTGTTGTATTGTAGTCACGGTCACTAAGTCTTTGCCGTTAAATATCGTCAATCCTATTTGGTTATGCTGGGTTTTGAATAGACTAGACGTAAGTTATGCGTAAATTATATTGAATTAAACATTAAATGCAATTGGTTATGGAGTTATATAGTGATTTTGGAGGTTGCACAAGGAAATTTAAAGCACAAGTCGTGTGGTGGCAATAGACACCGACTTTAAACGCAGTGCATAACTCAGACTGTCACCAATGTCAATTATAATCACTTAGTCATGCTAATATGGCGTTAAATTAATGCCTGATGTCTATTATAATTGTCCTTTATGGCGTTTGTGGACGCCATAGACAACAGCACCAGAATAACTTATTCAGTGGGATGAAGTGTTATATATTATTATAAAACGACCAAACGAATCGAGTCCGATCTGGTTTAACTTGAGAGCTTTATGGAGAGCGTCCAGCAGCGTCGCCTACGCGAGGACTGGACGCTGATGGCAACGCGCCGCGCATCGCATGCGTCTCTTTTGACGCGTGGGACAGGCACCGTCCTCGGTCGGTGTTTGTGGTCTCTGAAAGCTGTTTTTTATTATGAGTGTTGAGAACATTTAGATGAGAAAAGCTGATTGT
>JAZGTK010019275.1:0-11455 GCA_036877625.1 Ambastaia sidthimunki
ACACTTACTTAAACACAAACACATTTCTTTAAACAAAATGTCAATTAATTTGCTATTTCCTTATCTAATGGAATGACATTCATATATTTTTAATTCTGCTATTTGTATGTCACTGTAGATTACACAAAGTACAAATCATTCAACTCACAAACATTAACTGACACCTGCTGTATCTATTATTAATGAATTTTGACTGTTTATTTTTCCCAGAGTCTGACAGACTTATGTATGCTAATGTGTTTCATGCATGACAACATGGGATGGTACAGGCCTCTCTGGGACTTTACAAATGTGTTTGCATGTGTATACATGCAGATGTTATATGCAATGATTTCTGTTAGCATATTCCAGTATCCCTCCTCATTTCTCCAACCCAGAAGCACTCTAGACCAGTTATACTGGATAGATTTAACATGTGAATTATTATATCTTTCTGAAAGAATGGCAATGAAAGGGTATGACATCATCAAACGTATGTCTACACTGTCACTACAGAGAAACAATTACAGGAAAGTATAGATAAAATCCATGTCATGCATGACTGTCTATGCATCCATGTATGAAAATGGTCCAGTTTTTTCCTGTCACAGTTTATAATTTGTCCCTTAAATAAAAGCAGAAAGAGGACAAACATAGCCTGGCTTTAAACAGTGAAGACATGATTTGGGAATATAAATGTTACTGTCAGTCACAGATTTTCCATGCAATTTACCAGAGCCAATGTCCCATGACTGACATGCTAGTGAAGGCTGAGGATGATTTTAAGAGCAGTTGTTTGGAATATTGTGCAAAAAAAATCATAACTGAACAGAGCTCATCTCTGTTTGTTCTATTTTGTCTATATACACCAAAATAAATACTCCACAAACTTTTCACCTACTTTTGTTTTCAACTCTTTGGCTGTTAATAGCATCGTATTATTTTGTTTTCCCCGAGGTCCACTTAGTAGTAGTAAAAACATGTTTGTGAACAAAAAGTGTCTTTTTTTTAAATAAAAGTAGGCACAACTGCAAAAAAGTTTATGTAAACACCCTCTTTGTATATGAGATGAACTGACACACAGCCTTTTTCTCCACTTTTGCTCCAACAAATGGTTATTATAGACTGGGAAAAACATTTTGATTTTTGAAAAAAATGTTCATAGTACAATGAACACTTGCATCTCAAAAGTTCAAGGACATTTAGATCTCTCATAATATGACCCTTAAAAAAATCTGCAGTACAGTACATGTTTGTGTGCTGTTCTTTTGTAAAGAGGATTTAATCAAACCAAATTTGTATAAAAATACCCGCAATGAAGATTGATTTAGTCATTTTCCCAAGAAAGGCTTCAATGACTCCATCTTATCATGTGTGTCATTTGTCTTGTTTGAAGAGTGTGTAGCCACGCACACACACACGCTACAGGTGGTCAAAGCACTTATCAGCTCATCACATGAACTTACTGCTCCCATTTAGTGTGGTTTTCATGAGATTCAGCTTTACACTCTAAATACACACACAGTTGTTTTACACACTCACTGTCTGTCTGGCTATAAGAGTCTAATGCATTCATTCAAGTGTTTGCTTACTGCACACGCACAAACGCACACTTATACTTAAACACCACTGGTGTCATGCTAACTGCAACCACCTGTATAAAGAGTATAATCAACTATTCAATAAAAAAAAAAATATTTATCCAGCCACTCCATATTCCCATCTGCCACTCCAGCGAGGCCACCTGTGACCCAAAAGAGAATGAAAAACAGATACTGTCCTTCATATCTCTCCACTAACTGCACTCACACACAGTCAGGCCTCCCAACTAACAGCTTTTAGATTTATTAGTTCTAAACAGGGTGCATTCTTTTCTTTCTCTCCCCTTACATTTATTTATTGATTATGTAACACTGCAAAATGTCAGGCTGATGCGGTATTATGCACATCCACAGTGATTTTGGCCTCATACATATTCATAACCTTTCCACTGCTTCAGCTAATCACAGATTTGGATAAAGGTCAGGGGGAGGGGTCACCGAACAGCTGGTGTTTGGGGAGAGCGAGCAAAACAAATACATATATACACACCCACACAAGCAAAGCAGTAAAAGGCAGGTGGTCTTGCCTCTAGCAAAAATATATAGATTACACAACAGGTAGCGCTAGACTATTCAGTGAGAACCCTGCAGAAAATGCCTTCACAGAAGTTCAGAGAAACTGGTGCACATTTGATTCTGTCAGCATTAGGGCTGGAGCCCTACTTATTCCCCATTTCCTGCTCTGCCTCAGCATCGCATTTCAGACCATTACCGGCAAAGCCCGGCCACGTGAGAGATGTGTAGTCCTCTACAACCATCCATCACTCGATGGCCCCTGGTCTTACACTCCATCACAAGGAAAACAAACACACACACAGCTGAACTAAGCAAACTGCAGAGGCAAGGCCAGCCAAGACAGGCCAAAGTATCTGACACACAAACAACTTTATACACGTTTAAAGCTGTCTACTTATGACTAGTGATGGACGGGTTTATCTCTCTGACTGAGGGCATCATTAGGCTGTTTATAGCGACAACATATCAACCGTTGTCACCAGATATATATGCGATCAACCATGTTAACCAATTATCTCAGAGTAAAAAGGATAGATTAAAGGAATAGTTATTCCTACAAAGAAAATTGTCATCATTTTTTCAAGACTACTATTTACATTTGACATGTCATCGTGCACCATTGTGTCATTGTGTTATTTTTTCTTTGCCATTATTTATATATTAAAAATGTTATTTTTTTTAAAGAATACAGAATGGAGCTGATGGTGAGTAAATGATGACAGTTTTCTTTTACATCCATTAGGATCTTGTAAGGAAACTACAGTAGAAACCTTAAAATGTATAAACAGGATAATAAGACCTGTATGAAGTCTGAAGTGTCACTTCAAACACAGCACATTAAAGCAAACACACAGACCAAAGGATGTCATGTCTGATCTAATAGAAGCACTAAGATGTTCTCATCATGTAATGCTGTGTGAGCACAGAACCCGGCACCCAAATCTCCCACAAAGATCAAAGATACATATGTATGTGATGGACACAGTGTACACAGGGCACAATATGAACTTTGAGAGCGCTGTTATATAATGGACATGCTAGAGACTCAAAAGGGTTGTGGTTATTGTGTCTTGTCTATATATATCTTCAGATGATAAAAGAAATGTGCATGAATGTGTTTTGATGTACTCTACATATTGTGTCACACTGGTACACAGCTACTTGCATATGTGGTTTACGAGGACTCTCCATAGATGTAATGGCTTTTATACTGTACAAACTCTATATTGTATCCCATAAACCTAACCGTCACAGAACACGCTTTTTTTCCTCACACACACACACACCTTTCTGACGTATGTCATGGGGGACCAGTAATAGCCAGTGCGCTAGTTGCATATAGGGTCATATATCACCCTCTCAATAACCAGCAAAATAATTTCATTCAGGCATCTCGGCGATGTGCCCCGGTCTGAATGCCTGCCTCTCCTACTAAAGGTTAATAATTGTTTGGAACAGGACGCCTAAGGGTCCTAGAACACTAATTAGAGTGAGAAAGGTTCAAGCAGCACAGGGAAGTTACTAGAAGTTAAATAAAAGATAGATAGAAAACAAATAAATCAACCTCTAATAAATCATTTTAGTGTGAAGATAAAAGCTGAAGAAAGTTTCAGTAGTTTTACCTTATGGTCTCTGTTGAATATTTTTTTTTTTTACTTGTAACTAGTATTAAGGTGCCATTGATGCACAATAAGAGCCAGAACTTAAAGGTTACCATGGTAACATGGACCTAAAACCAGTGCTGGTAGATTATGGTGCAACGCCAAGGTCATGGGTCATTGGATTTCATGGGCAGTAAATGCACATACTCATTAAATTTATAGCTTGAATGCAAGTTGCATTGGATAAAAGCATCTGTCAAATACATAAATTTACTGTAAATGTGTACAAAGTCCATGTGGACAAAGTCCCTAAATTAAAATTCTGTCATTATTTACCCTTATGTCATTTCAGACTGGAATGAATTATCCCTCCCAATGAGGGATCAAAAGAACTGTTCCTTTATGAAATGTCCTATATAATTATATATACATTATATATACATATACATATATATATATAAATAGATGTGGCAAAACAGAGAAGAAATAAAGCTAGTACAGATTGCAAGCTTAGTTTCCACAAATTTCTAAATCTGGGCATTTTCTTGGTATGAGACATGCAGTTAGACAGCATCCATCCTCAGCAGTGTGTGTGCTGGTCCTCATGCATGTTGACATGTGCCATAAGAGCTCACTGCACAGCTTGCTGGAATTTGTCTCCATAAATAAAAGATTTCATCTCTAATCTGTAATACCTCTGTCTTCATATTTATTTTTCTCTCTCTCTTTTTCAGTAAAATGTCCCGGGGCTTCATCGCTGTCACAGCCATAGATACCAGACAACGAAATGTTCTTTTTTACAAGAGGGCCACAATTTTTACATTTTACATTGTCTATCCAGCCAGAAAATACACTTCTGGTCCAACTGCCAAAGATGTATTGTAACAGCTTTCCTGTTCAGAATAAGAGAGAAAAGCAATGCTCACAAAACTTTGAAATGACAGGACTCAAAGAATGAATGCTAAGCTTCAAAATACTGCCTTTCCTCTGTTAGGTAGCCTACTCAGTACCTTACTAGGGCAGCCCATTCTTTGAAACAGCTTTTCTGTAGAACAAGGTTTCTATTTCTGCCCAATGACGTCTGTCAATTTACAATGACGGTCATGTCTGATTACTGTAATTCATTCTGTTTAATTTATTTTAGAGATTGTACTCATTTTTAGCTTATCCAATATTTAAAGCTAAACCAAAATAATATGAATGAAAGAAAAAATGAAATATCCAAGCAAAATCATTTCATTTCATCATTTTTTTAGTAATGTTATTAATTTAAATTGCATTTTCAGGTCTACCAGGGTTTCCACAACATTGGAAACTCTGGTAGAAGAGTTTTTATTAAATGTATATGACAATTACTGACAAGGTCATATCTAAAACACTATAACTTTGATTTGTCACATAAAACTTCTTCACTGCTTCTTGATTTTTCATCATCTTCCACTCACCATCTTAATTACTCAATTAACACAAAGACAGACACACTCGTGCAATCTATCTCTGCACTAACTGTCAGTCAGGAAATGACAGCTAGTCAGACACAAATGAACTTCATTCAGAATCAGAGTCACTCTCAGGGCCCTTAGACTGCTGTCAATCATCCCCTCCACACGGCCTTCATTTTGTGTCAGATCCAGAGTTGGGCTCAGCCTAAGCACGAGATAAGGTTCACTAAAGTCTATTTTCTGGCAATAGTGTTTCACTCTGATAAAGCTAAATGGAGCAGAAATTGAGCAGAAGGTGCAGTTCATCCCTGATGTGACATTGCCATTACCTATTTCTGCTGGCCTCTTCAATAGTTACTAAACTGGAAAGTGTTTCACAAATGTTATGGCTGGCAAATAATGTCTTGGTGACATTAGTGACACTGGAATGATGCTGTATTAATTATTTAATGTAGAAAAGAATGTGTTCTATAGAACATCAGATTTATAATTTAAAATGGTGTTCTGCCTTAATAGTGGGAAAAAGGGGCTTAGTGTTGGCAGACCATTCACCTGACAGGTTAGGGAAGGTGCTAATGTAGTGAAACAGTGGGTTCTACTTTTATGTCTTTATTCCACACTATTATTAGGTTGATCATCCCAATAGGAATCCGACAAGGTCTGTTAAAGAGAGCTTGTGTGACTAAAAGAAAATTCTAGCCAATGGCATGAACCATTCATTGAACGAATGGTGCTCATTACCAGGTCAGCACAAAATTAAAGTAACGCTACACAATCTAAAAAAAGGTACAAAATCATTATGGTACAAAATAAGGCTAATTTTCTTGACAAGTTACTTTTACTAGATAATATTTGATCAGAATCTAACAGATCTAATAGTACTCACAGCAAAAAAAGAATGCTTATAATATTTTTAAAAAATCATGGGAAACAAAGATAGTTATGGAAAAAGCCAGTACTCTTAGCTCTGTTAAACACATTTCACCCTGTTTAAAATACATGCCACAGAATGTTGCATATTTTCCTGTAAAATCGCAATCAGAATTTGCACAAAAACCCACAGATCCATCTGAGCTGGCTCATTTCTTTCCTGTCACTCTATGCGGAAGCAGCCAGTATGTGGTTATGTACAGTACAAAGTAAACAATTGTGGTTTCAAAGCAAACGGTGGCATTTTAAATCACATCTGACATTCTTGAAATTATGAACATGAATCGTACATTATGCATATTGGATCCTATTACTGCACCAGTCATTCACAATCTTTCTCCCACTCTGTTCTAACTCACGTCTGCAGAATCTGAGCTGTGAGGCAGTGGCTCACAGGGACTCCATCAGTAACATTTGACAGGTGCCAGAAAGTGAAGAGTGACAGCACAGTGGGCTTACATGTCCACCCTCCGGGTGCCAGCCGCATTAGAGTGGGAAATCAACACATATGGCCCCTAACAGTCAGCATCCATGCTGACCGCTCCCCCGTTCATATTCAGACAGTCGCTGACCACACAGTGTAAAACGCTCAGGGGCCCGCCCCATCTCTGCCATTCATCAACCCCCAGTAAGACATCAAAATGTGTCCTTTAATCCTCTGATTCATCTGAGCTGAGAGCCTGACGGCTGGACGCTGTAACAGTGTGCGATGCCATGTCCTGAGGTGACGTGTCCTTGTGACAGATTAGCCTTGATGACCATGTGAGAAAAGGGAGAAGGAAAATGAGAAAACGAGAGGGGAACATGGACAGCACACAGAGCACATTAAGCACCAGCCAGCATTTCAGAGGAGAGAGAGAGATAGAGAGGGTGTAAGCATAAGAGAATGAGATAGTGTTTTCCAACCTTGTTTGTCATGTACCAGCATAAACCCATCAGTAAGGCCCAAGTAGAAAACTTTATGAAACATAGTAGCAGGCATTGAAAACATTATAACTGGGGAGAACATGTTGCCTTCACTTTTGGAAAGTTCTAAGTTCCGTCCAAGTTTCGAATTTTATTTCAAGGATTCAGCCACAGAGTTAAGAAAAGAAAACAATACTGTGTATTCTGCTACAGTATAACCTGCCATCCTAACAAATTCATAAATTACACATTATTCAGTTTTATTTCCTTACAAAGCAACATCTTTCTAAGTAACCCCTAGAACTTGCTTAGGTACCCCCGCGGGGGAAGTCACTGCTCTGCACAGTTTAACAGAGTTGAGGCATACAGTAAGGATCTTGTCATGGCTGTAGGATGGTTCCCCCAGGGCTGTGAGAAAGACTTCCTCTACTTCAGCTGTACTGTTTAGACAGCTCAGCACTAAGACTTTTACGGTCTCTATTTCTGTTTATTCAAACCAGAGAAACTAAATCGGTAGGTTGAAAGATTTAGTCATATTTCATCTGTCAAACGACACTGAAAAAGCCAATGAGCTTCAGTCGGATCTCTATGGCAACACACCACTACGTCTTAAAAAGATAAATCTTAAAATTCAAGTACAGAACAAAAAAACAGCGCTAAATAGAGCTTGCAGGAAAACATCCTGAAGTAAAGCTCTGCCAATTTCATGGTGCTATACATCCAAATTCAGGGATGAAATTGAATTATTAAATTGTTTATAATATAAGTGCAAAGAACTAGCAGGTAAGACGCGCGCTAGGTTGGGCAGAGCTTGGTGGATCATCTCAGGAACAGAAGAAAGTGCTGTGCATGAGCAATCAGACCTTTCACAGTAAAACTGATCCCAGTCAAACTGCTGAGTGGCAAAAGTCTCACAGACAATCAAAATGAATCGATATCTCATAACAGATGCCAGGAGTGTAATGCACTCTTTTATCCCTTAGGTAGCATTGAACAGAAACAAAGCAGATCAGCCACAAACACACACAAACATTTCAAGCAAACAAGTGAAAGAGATATGCTGTGTTACTGCAGAAATAAAGCTCTGCTAATTGCAAAAACACCTTTTAAACAAGAATATAATTATGGTCAGACAAGTGAGTGCCAACAGAGCAGGATTTAAAAACAACAATATATAGTTATTATAGAGATGTTTATGACTTCGATTTTATTTCCACTACATTTCCAGGGTTTTAATTTTAAAGGGTTTTAATTTCCCTAAGCTTACAGTTTTAAAATCAACTTAATTCTGGTTTTCCCTATAGTATAAGTTTCTATTAATTCTGAAAAAAATATATTTTACTTTAACAGCTATTATGGTATATCGTAGTTGTGAGTTAAAGATCCTACAGCAATGTATTGTGTTTAACTGTATATTTAACAGCCCTTAAGATGAACCAGTAATAAGCAAAGATTCACAGTGGGGTTGTGTTTGTATTATACTGGCCTGTAATTTTGGGCTAAGGGAAAACATTATCCCTGCACTATGACTGGCTGAGCTTTAGAAGAATGGCTCTTTGAGGGTTATGGTCCTTTTGTCATGCTGGTCAGCTTTATTTGAAGTAACAATGCAGTATTAGGCAGTAAAGGGCAAATGACATCAAGTGTCCAAGGCAACCACCAAAACAACTTGATATTTGTTTGACTACAAGTTTTGAAAAAGGCAAAACCTAGAAGAAGGTGACACTACATAAAATAAATAATTGCAGTTGGAAAGATATAAAGCACATGTAATTAATACTAAAGGATAACATGTCCAAAATAGGATTTCAATCTGAAAGATATTACTAGCATAGAAATGACTTAATACAGAAACACGGCCACACAAATTAGTACTGCATTACAAACCATCATTACAACTGAAGGTATTTAATTGTGAACTGGGTGAACTCAAGTGTTATAAATGAGTACCTCTGCCCTATGGAAATCAATGAAGGATCTATTTCCAAACAGTGCTTATAATAATCCTCCACAGAATATGACTGAGACTCACAATCCAAGTGATGGAAACTAAACCTGTGGTAATGAAGACAAAGCTCGCTCCTTCAACATCTGCCTCCAGCATAGCTGATGAACAACTCATTGTTTTCCTATGAACACCCCATGCATCTTTATCCCCAACGATTTAAGCTGTGCTCCTGTGAGGCATATCTGTTACCCCCAGAAACGAAAAAGTTTCATTTATCAAAATTGCAGCTAACAAAGAGGGTACTAATCGGCCCACGATTCATGAATATTGCACTCCTTGGTGCGGAACTAAATGGAAAATGCAGAGACGATTTGCATTTGAACCCAAGTTCAATACTTTATAAACTCCTGGAGGCCCAGCAGGATATTTGTAATCATAACATTATTATTGTTGTTATTTTCTAAAAGCCACGGCTTCATTCAAAAATGTCAGCTGTCCAGATTTTTATGCTAAATTTTGAGTCAGAACTACAAAAAGCCAAACCATTTTGAATATGAAGCAGTGACATGGTTGTTAACGGCCTTCATTTAAGTATCCAACACACTGAGAATAACAATTATTGGCAGAAATTAGGTAGCTTGCATTTAAATCCAGGAAAAAAAACAAAATGATTAAAGCATTAAATGGACTAAAAATCTGATTGAAGGTCTGATTCACTGTAACCAAACATCTGTTTAGTTGTTTTGTCTGATCCTTTCTTTGCAGGTATGTTGGTTTATGGTAGATCATGAAAATTAAACATATATAAAGATTCAAGGTTGACATTAAGATTCATTCAATAAACTATAACTTTAGGGAAACAATGACGAACATGAGCCCTGAAAAGCTACTTTTAGATCCAACACATTACCACTCAGATGCAACAGGTATCTGCCCCCCCTTATCAAAGGCTCCTGAGGAAAGGTATGGCGATGATTTTATGCTATACACTCTGATTGCTCCTTCTGCCAGGCTGTGGTTGATAAAACTGAGCTTGTGTCTTGACAAGTCTTGACTAGGAGAAGTGCCCCCAACCTTCCCAATTTATGTTCTCGTTCTGGCATGCTGTGTCCTGTCTCTATGTTCTGCTTTCATCTTCCTCCCCTCCACCTCTATTTATAAAACCCAGCACATTTCTTATCCCCTTCCCTGATCATTTTTCACCACAGCCTTGTCAATTATTCACATGCTCTTCTACATATTGAACATGTTTTCCTTTCTACGCATTAATATTTAAGGCTTCATCCCTCCTTCAGGATTAATCAAATAAGGATAAATCAAAGTGACATTTAATTTTTTTAAAGTTGGTCTCATAGTAAAATTAGACTGTAATGGTGCTGGAAAACAGTACTTTATATTAAAACTTTATATTAAAAGATGAGAGAAAGGTGAAATGGATAAATCCAGTTTGTTTGAAATATGAATTCTGAAAGGATTTAGGTTAATTAACACTGGCAATTTACATTTACATTTATTCATTTACCCAAATTCAGTGAATTCAAGGTATACATTTTTATCAGAACTTGTGTTCCCTGGGATCGAACCCACAACCTTTGCGCTGCTAACACAATGCTCTACCAGTTGAGCTACAGGAACACACAATGATTTTGGTGTCAGAATCATTGAATGATTTGGTCTTATTTGTACTTTTGGTCAAAATAGTTGGACAGTGTGGTAAATGGCCAATACAATGCAGCAGATGACAGGAACTGATCTACACAATCAGCTTCATGTTAAAAAAACAATGAAATAATCAATGACCAATAAATGGCAGTCAGCTGGAACCAGGAATCGTGTCAGCCAGTTTCAACTAAAGTTGTTTTCACTTAATGCTACAATTGATTCTGCAACTTCATAATCAATCAAATTGAGATACGGCTGTGATACTCTTGGTGCAGAACAAAGTGCCCCCACACTCATCGAAAATTTATATTCAACTCTGACTACATCTCAACGTTTGCTCAATTTGGGAGCTAATGACAGATCCATGACAGCAGAATGAAAACCTCCAGATCCTCAAGCAAACATGATCAACAAAAGAAAACTAAATTACAGGCTACTCAATTCAACACAGCTGGTTTTGTGAAACGTTATTCTAGGAAAAGCAAATTGTGTTTTTACCTGGAAAGTTTCTCAAATCCTACAGGTGAGCAGTAATGAGTTTAAGATGAGCCACAGCTGTAAGCTCTCAAACACATTTGGGTCACAAATGGTTCAGTTACCTTTTTTCTCTGTGATACTGATAAAGACAGGCAATTGTTGCTAAAGGATTAAACTATCCTGTGTCAGAGAATTGCAATGGTAATGAATTACAACCAAAGTGTGCGATAAGGACCCCCTTAACTAATACTTATGACATTAAGAAATATATTCCTTTATATATATTTTAATAATTACTGTGGGTAGAGAAGGGTTTGTTTTAATGTACATACATCTTCCATAGCAAGTAGTCTCGTTTTGGTGGTAAGAAAGATGCTAAATTTAACAGAAGTG
>JAZGTK010019276.1:0-11454 GCA_036877625.1 Ambastaia sidthimunki
AAATAATATTGAATTCAATGAAAGGAATGCTAAAGAAAAGTTCTCAAAGAAGTTTACCAAAACAACTTACAGGAAGAGAAAAATGATATAGGAAATAAACACACAAAAAACTGCATCTGTTAACAGGCCATAATAGCCCATAAAGCGAGACTGTTATTCTATAAGGATGAGTGAAGCGGAGTGTGGAGTGATACGCAGAGATAGACAGACAATGACACCAGGCTGCCTGCAGACAAGGACAGATCCAGTAGTTAAAGTGTAATGAACACATCCCCCAGGCACACGGCTGCCAGTGGGAGAGTGATGGACTAACGGTAATACCCAGGCAGATGGGTGCGCGCCACGCCTCGTCCTGTCCTCTCACCCGCAGCGGGTCCCCCCCACGGGCCCACCCTGTCTGGGGAGCGAAGGGGGAGGCGAGCTCCGCTTGGGAGGAGGCCTTAGCGTGATTTAGACTCCCATGCAAATTTAATCAATTCGAGTGCCTCTTTCCAAACAGGCTCACGGCTAATTAGTGACAATTTAAAGGAGTCTCTGTGATCCCACCTCGCACACACACACATACATGAACACAGTGAGGGTTATAAAGATTTTCCTTGAAATCGCCTTGCCTCCAGTACAGACACAAGCCCCCCGGCCTCCAGCTCTCTCTACAATCCGCTACTTCAAAAGCCAAGTGACAAACCGCGGTGAAACTCAAAGATGTAAGAACCTCAGCCATTTTCCTCCACACGACCCACCGATTCCACTGTTCGCCCTCACTGTTACCCTGCACCATAATTGGCAAATCGATTAGTGCTGTTCTTAACCTCTCCCATGAAAGGAGTCTTTGAGGAGAGGTAGCTAAGGACTAGACCTCCAGTGGGCTCAGGTGCTGTAATAAAAGCCAAGGCCATCCCTCTCTGGTCAAAGCCACCCACAGATGCACATACTATGACATACAAAGAGTGATTAAGCAATGGCCTTACTTACAGTCAACTGTGTGCTTCCTGAAGGTGAATTCACTGTAAAACGATGATTGTGTTCTTTGCTTAAATAATAGCGTTATGAAAAGCATCATTATTTAAGCAAGGAACACAAAAGCTTTTTGCCCTGATACGCTGTGCATAGTTATAATTACAGTTTTAGCTATGAAAATTGTTTAGCATGATGCAGTTGTTTTTTATTTGTTTCCAATTTGTTTTCTGTTGTGAATTAAAATGCATAAATATGTGCAGAATGGGGGATGGCATAAGATTTATTTAGAATAGTAAATCTGGTTGCCATAATATATTCAGGTACAAAATTTAAACTGGTGTCTGGTGGGCTAGATTGTAACTACAACATTCTTTGTATTTGACGCTAATTTACATAGTTTAGGAATAAGTAGTAGATTTTTAAACTGCTGCGGTTTAAAACACAAACACGGTAATATTGCATCAACACTGGACGTATATTATAGCACAAACAACACAACACAAAGGTTTCAGATGTTGGCATTTTGCTAAATGTGTTACAACACTCTGCAGTCTCTACTACACAAACAAACTTTAAATGTATTTGCAGTACATCCAGTGTTTACATTTTATCAGTAGCCAAATTGTGTTCCCTGGGAATTGAACCCACAACCTTTGCCCTGCTAACACAATGTCTCCTAATTCAGCTACAAGAACAAGTTACAGGAGCTACAGGAATAACATCAATGTATATCCTTTAATTTATTAAAAATACAAATTTGCAATAAACACATTGCTCTGCTAAGTTCCACTCGCATATTGAGGAGCCTCAAAATGATTAACAGCTCATTTTATTATCACCATTCAAAATCACTTCATATTAATTACTGGTGTCGGGTTAAGACATTACTCCAATTACACATCCTAATGATTTCACTGTGGTATCAGCCATTTCAGATCTCTTTATACATGTGTAAAATTTCAAGAGCAATTGCTATTCAAAAGTTTCAATGAACCTGCAGTCCATATGTTAAACATGACAAGGTTATCCAGGTGCTAGATATATTTTATACTTGAAGGACAGGTCTTAAAGAGACAGTTACCCCACATTTAAATTATCTGTCAAAATGTTCTTACCCTCACCCTGTCAATACAAACTTGTAAGACTCTCTCTTGCAGGCTGCCTCTGGTTTCCATCCACTTTGTATGGACTAAAAGCAGCTTAGCCATTCTACTGCTGAATGTCTCCTTGTGGGTTCCTTGTTAAAAAGAAAGTCATACAGGGTTGGATAAGAGTGAGTACATGACTTATATTTCAGGTGAACTATTTCTTTAGGTTTTCTTTCAGTCTTAAAGGGCCAGTTTGGTATAACAGCAGCCAAAACTATAATAAGGCACCTACAGTACAACTAACCAAATCTCTGTGCAGATCTGCAGGGGTTAAATTCCATTCATCCAACAGAACAACACTGTAATGGGCCAGCTGTCCCACATCACACTTAACACATTAGCCCGCAATAAATTACAATTTACGACACCAGAATAAAGCAAGAGAGCAAAAGCACAGAAGGTCAGTCTTGAAATCACGTGGTATGTCATCTGATAAGTCTATTCAAATGCAACCGTCAACAGTTTTACCCTAAACCCTTAACAAATGACCATTTTTATGGACTGTAAGGGGGCCTCCCCCAATGTGAATAACATCCCCCAATGTGAATAACCTTATGGGACAATGTGGAGGATTTTGACCAATATCTTTAAAATCTCGGGGTCACTACCAACACACTGCACTGGCCGACCTGCAGCCGTGACCTCTGCGCAAAAGCTGATGTGAATGAAAGACAGGCTTCAGTCTGAACAGCGATCCTTTGTGTAACGCAAGCGGAAGCGCAGCGGAACTGCGCACACGGCTGCGTGACCCTCGGCTTCCAGCTGAAGCAATGACGAATGCTCGAACCCGTGGCCGCATGACGCACGAATGCGCGCACACGCTAAGATTTGCTTCCCGTCGCTTCTTTGCCTGAGAATTGCGCAAACACAGAAGGTCAATATTGATAGGTCACACTGAGCCGCATTGTAAATATCACCAACTCATACGTGCCTGTTCTGTGTTATACGAACAGGCACTTTAAAAGCACAGCATGTGAGCCACATGCAACTAACATATCAACGCATCATCATTGTGTGTATTCCAGCTAACAATTATAGGTTGTAAGAACGTTACCATTAGGAAACAAAAACATTGAAAACGTTATTTTCAAAGTGCTATGACCGTCCAGTATTTAGACGTTGTATTAACGTTATTGCTTTGTTATAAGAACGTTATTTAAACTTTTAAACTCTATAACGTTTGTAAAACGTTCCACAAACAATTTAAGAACAATTTTTTTTGATATATAGGATATATATTGTTAATAAATCGTTTTACTAACGTCACAGCAATAACGTTTTATGATAACTTAAAACGAGCTTTTAGAGAACGTTAGCTGGGATATTAACATCAAGTACAAAAGGTACATTTCAATCACATTTCTTGTCTCGTAAATGTTGTCAAAAAATACAGCAGTACTGGCCAAAAAATAATGACGAAAAATTACTCCCCTCATTTAGCCACTATGGTCAGGGTTAGGATTAAAATAATCAGACAACAGTCTCAACAAGGGGGGTCACAATCTGGCAGGAAGTCAAATTCAGCACAACACCGGTTGCTCCTCAGAATAGTGACATTTTCCGTGTCTGACACCCCTCGTCTCTTTCCCTGGAGAGAGTAATGGATGAGGACAGTTTATGAAGCCGCTGCCACCTGCATGATCGATCAGACACGACTCAACCTCAGTCAAGCTTTCACACGAACAATTACACAAGCAGAAATGTGTTGGATCAAGGGTGTTTAAAGCAAAGTCCCTTTAAGTTAATATCCTATAATCCTGGTGCATAAAAAGAATGTTTTTTGTTGTCATTGTTAAAAATGGGACATGCATTGGAAATAGGTGCAAAATTATTTAAAGAAAGACTGTTTTAATACTTACAAAACGCTGTTTTAATGGTATCCTGACAGTACAACATGAACTGGTCTCTGTGTGCTATGGGTTTTAAAATCACGTTGTTTTAACACAGAGAATAATCCACAAAGAAATAATGGTGTTCATTATTGGGGCAATTTAGAGAGAAAATCAATCAGGGCTCTCATATCTTTTAAACAATGTTCATGATTTTTCCATTTGTTGTGTTTTCTACTAGACATTCAAAAAAAGAGTTTCGACAGAATATATTCAGAGCCAATATTCATAGTTTAATTTTGAGTTTTTAACTTGACCACAGAAATTATTTTCACCTGACAAAACTCATATTGTCAGGTTTTCCATCACTGTAGGAACCATAAAATATTACAATGATCCAAAAGATGCATTGACGTGGTACAAATTTACAAAAGCGACGCACATATTAAAGGAAAGTTGCTCATTTTGCAGCTTGGATGTAGAATTGACGCGATATACTAGTGCCATCTACTGACAAAGTCAAGCAATTACAACAAGGCATTTTATTCCAAAGCATTTTTACAAACGTCACAATGGTGTCTTAATAGTAAATATGTACATAAAGCGTTTTGATTCTGCAAGATACGCCGCAGTTTTGGTCTCTCAGTCTGTTTTAAAGAAGTCATGAACATATCCAAAGATTTAGTCCATTTTACAGCACAAGAGACAAATATAGGTGTGTAGATCTGAAGACATTATCTTTTCCTCTTGGTCTCGAATTTATAGATGGCAGGGGCAGTGTTGGTCTCTTTGCGAACCTTTACTTTCTTAACCTTATCCTGTCGAAAGATCCAAAAGTGACACACAATAACACAAACCCAAACAAACTCAAAGTATTGACGAGGGGTTTGAATAAGATGTAGGTAAATGCACTCACTTGTAGATCTTTTCTTGTCTGGATCTTTTGACTAATGACAAACATTTTCTTCTCTCTGTCGATACGCTGTGATAGCACCTCATACTGATTTGTCCTCTGTTTAGCAAGTTTCTGAGAAAGTGGGTATCAACACATGAAAATGGCTGAATGAAAAACAATTGTAAGAGTGGACTGGACACAGTAAAGTCATAAGTTATGTCATTTGTACAGTGTGCTTCTCCAGGTGTGCATCCCACCTGTATGCTCTTTGGGTCCACAACCCCCAGAATTTTCTTGCTTTCAAGGGTCTCTATTGTAGGTCTATTGTATGCTCGGCCCACCAACTCAGGGACCGTGTTGAGGTGTTTGGCCAGGTCAAAGTCCTCCACTAATGTCCAACAAAAATGGGTTTAAGTATAGACATTTAACAGTTATTCATTAAAATTAATCTGAAACTTCATAAGCCATCTGTCATGGAAGCTAATAATGTATCATGCTAAGTTTAAAGCAGATTAATACACAAGCTAAAGCAGATAAGACTGATAAGGGCTTATGCAACTTTTTAGCTGAAGAACAGTCATATGTACAAACTTCTATTGTAGAGCCTGATTAAAATCAACACATATAGTAACAAAAAAGTTGACATTTCATATAATATCAACAAGATGTCTCTAACATCTTACCTTCTTTTTTTGAGTCCACAAAGAACACATGTTTGTTTTTCTTTTCTTCATCAACATCAAGGAGGTGAAGCTCTGATTTCAACCTTTCAATTTTCTACAAAATGAAAAAAATATTCTTAGCTTTAAGGGAATAAAGGCAACAGAACACATAGTTGCCTACAAGAATGACCAGCTACCTTCATCTCTGACACCCTCTTCATCTCCACGTATCTGATGTCCTGTGTCCTCATCACTTTCTTCTGTTCCTCTGTCATTTCCCCCTCCTTTGATTTTATTATGTGAGCCCCATCCTATCAGAATTCAAAGTGAAAGTTTGCTAGTTTACAATCATGCCAAAACAGTCTGAAGATGTGTTAAACCTTTCAGTCAAACCTTTAATGGATTGCGAATCATTTTATAGTTAAATTCATCTGGGTTTTTCTCCATAGCCTTCTTCCGTAAGGCCGTGAGAGTTTTCTGTTTCCGGTGGTAGTCACTGCATAACAAAATTACAAGTTAGGACAGTGAGGTTGAATTAAGTCCTTCATTTTACGATGGTAATAGTTTTCAAATACCATATTTAACATATGCAATATACAGAGAGCCGACTGCTACACATAACATGCTTATGCAACCTCACAAAACTATTTATTAAAGACAATGACAGCTCTGATACCCTGAGTACAGTTGCCATACACAGCATCATTAACAAACATTAAACTCTTTCTGTAAAATAAAACAAGCATTGCAAACAAAACCAATAATGCAATTGTGTGCTTTCTTACTCTGCACGAAGTTTATAGTCCTTCTTTTTCTCCAACAGTCCTAAATGTTTCCTGGAAACGAGCTGCAATACAGAAACAAAACAAACGTCACATTCAATGAATAAATACAGTTAAAGACAGACACATATACGTCTATGACTGTCCACGTTTCCTCTTAAACGTTTTATTAACTGTTAGTTTAATACTGATACGAGTTGCTAAATACATACAAATTCACCAAACATAACCCTTTACAACAATTACCTTGAAATTAAATAAAAATAGATGGAATCGTTTGGAAAGAACGAATTCATTTACAACAATGTCTGGTTTAGCTACACATGCAGTAAGCAACACACTGTATATCACTGTTTAAACTTACCTGTGATCGCTCTTTGTGGTCTCGTTGTTTAGACTTCAACGCTTTTCGAAAAGAAGACATGGTTGTAAATATCAGATATAAAGATTGAAAAACAAAAACGATTGTGCGTATTATCCGTATGTGCTTCGCTATCGCATGTGTTGCGCTTCCCTCACGTGGGTACAAGAGACAAAAGTAGCGTGATATTCCTCAACAGCAGATTCGCAACATTAGTTGACTGAAATCTACAATCTTTAATTTATATAGTTAACGATGCATCCTGATTTATTACACCAATATTAGTAATGTTTGGACATGATATCATTAAATAAGCAACACAAACCTTTGAAACATGAATTAAATAAAAATAACAGTTAAAGATAAAGTAATACTATATGTCAACAGCAGAGGGCAGCGTTCCCCACATATTGTTTACATACCCTTCAAATTCAACACACTCTGGTGAATCCAAAACCAAGTTCTCTTTTAAAGTTTATATAAAAAGTTCATATTACTGACAGATTACATTTAAAAGCACAAATGCAATAAACTTTATGTTCTGAAAGAAAACCCTTTTCAGAGCTCTTGTTTAAAAAAAAATACACTTTTTCTCACTGTGACTCACAAGGCCAAACGTAGTATTGTTGACACTGAGTTTACACCATAACATTAGTTTTATATGGCCACATAAACACATATCAATCACTTGAGTCCTCCATGTCTACCGTTCTACATAGGAAAGACAGCCAGGGTCTCAACGGGTAAGAACTCCATAACAGACCCGGGGTGCTGAGCCACTAAGTTTATATGTCTTGGCCAGTGTGTTGACACTTTGAATCACTTTGGTCATGATAATGATGGCCTTTATATGCCAAAGAGATTGGTTAACACTAACAGATAATACTTTGTGTTTTACAAACAGGATTTTAAAGGAGGTCCCGGTATAATCCAGGCACCCAACTTGAATCTTATCCAGAATAACAGCTTTTGTGCATCATCGTGACAAATGTTAGCAGTGGTGACAACACCTGTGCACCCCTCACAGCTCTTAAGGTCCAGTTTAGCCATTAGTTAGGCTCCTGTTCCGGGAATAAAGGGGGGGCAGACAGAAAATAGCCATTTAGTGTGTCAAAATGGGTCACGGAACATTAGCAAGAGCAGCTTAGAAATAACAACCATTATTTTTTGGCTCCAAAACACAGAATTAGTCAAAAAACACAGATTGTGCTGTGAGGCCTTTTCCACTTTCTTCTATAAAGTAACTCACAATGTGCGCAACTCACATCTTTACAAACAAACACAAATATCACATTTTTTTTTACAATTGAGTAAAATTATTAAATGAAACTTTAAACTTATTTTCGTCAAGTGTATGTAATTTTTCAACTTCTTGTGACAGGCCTAAAAAAAACCAAATGTTGTCCAAATAAATGCAATTGAATAATTAAATAAATAGCAGTAAAGAATGACAAACAAATCATGTGATTTTTATCCCATTTCATAACGGCAAATAATTTGTTCAGATGTGTGAGATCTGGACTTTTTTAGCTGAAACCCTTTAGTGGGGTCATTTTTTCCATATGATGTCACTGTCCCTGAATGACCTGGGGTTTGTGGGCATTCAAACTCTTTATGGAAGACATATAAAACTGAGTCACCTGATGGGCTTTTCCTACAGCTGAACCACAGCACATTATAAAAAACAAAAGCATAAAATTACAGCCATCATTTTCCTGCATGCATTTTAATCTGATTATAGCCTATATGTTTCTAGACAAAAATCTTTATCACCTAAGTATCCAAACCTGTGTTTAAAAGAGGGCAGGATGTTAAATGGGCAGGACAAGAGGCTGTAGGTTTATAATAGCCCAGAGATTTTGGAATAACCTTGCTTGACAGATATATTACTGTTCGGTTTTTAATGTAGGCCTTTAAAAATCACGCAAATGACTACTGGCCAAAGTCTGAGCTCAAGATTGTGGAATTTCTGTCCTGACCAACATAAGGTTTCTATATGAAAACCATTACTGTTAAGAGCAGCCTAATACATCAGATATGAATTCCTATATCACTGTATTAGTGTTCAATAACTCTTATTAAATATGATCATATCCAATTAATAGATCAAGTCAGTCTGATTCTCTATGAGTGCTGCTTTTACACTGGTTTGTGAATCCCATAAAAGGACGAAGCGTTTTGCTCCACATTCTGTGTTTATTTTTAAGAAATGTTTCTTAAAACATGTGAAACCATTTAACAGATTTAAAACTTATCATTTCAGATTTTACTAAGGATGTTAACAGCACCGCCCGTGTCTTCCAGGAAGAGCCTCTCTTGAATGTTTGGTTTTAAACATTACTTACTTTAAAAAATATGACCACAGCACCCTGTAAAGAGAGAATATGGGACCATTAACAGTCCTCATAGTATTTACATTACCCAGCTGGCAGTAGGTAATGTCAGTATAAAAGTGTTTTAAAAACATGACAGACAATGATACATTGTTTGTCTTTCCTGGGATAAGAGAATGTTTATCCCCAGCAGTTGTAATTGGATGTATTACACAATTTACAGCTGATTCAATTTGGTGTAATTTAATAAAACTGTCTCTTAAACTGTTAAATGAACCTTAATGACTTTATTATGGTGACACTGTGTATCTGGTGCTTCAATATTATATGTTTAGTAGAAATTCATACGGTCTCTGTTTTGTAATCTAGTGATATTGAATCATGAATAAACTCTTTGATATGGTCATATTAATGTAGACCAAACCCTGTTCTGATACAATCACTGTAACCGATTATCTGTTACAGTCTTTGTACAGTAGTTAGATGCCCTTAACACAACCTCTGGTGTAGCTGTACACAAATTTCATCATGTCATTTACAACAATTGCTTAGTGTTGCCTTCTAGTGTTTGAATTAGTCAGGTCTCCATATTAGCTTGTTTAGGCTTGCAAGAGGCCCTTGATTTTATTCCTTCATCCAAGTATTACATTACAAACACGAATACATAGTGAAAACTAATATCAAAGCAACATTTACTTCTTTGTTACACAATAATGCACTTAAAACTAAGTGCCTGAAGTCTTTCCATAGCAAACTATTAATATAAGCATTCATTTGCTGGTCCATTTCTGTGAAGTGAGACAAAAGTGTTATATAATAGTTTGACACAAGAGGTGTTTAAACTATAAAATGTTGTATATACATAACATAAATGCACTTAACAAAAGTTGTAGGTTATTATGTTCTAATTAAAGATTTGATGTGTGTTTTGTTTTCTTGTTATTTTTCTTTTCTTTTTTGTTACATAAATCAGATCAACCCTGTTACATAAATCAAGCCCTGTTTAATAAACTTGGTCTAATGTATGTAACCTTGTCTTCTTTATGGCAGTAAAGATGCAGAGATGAAAAAAGTTTTGTATTTAATCCCTAGCTAACAGAGAACATTGGCTGACATTCTCTAAAAGTTTCTTCAACTTTATCAAAAACGTTCTTGCAGTAACGTTAGTGGAACGTTTTTAAAGTTACATGTCATATATCAAAACTTATTCTTATTATTCGTTATTATAATTTTTAAAAAGTTTAATAACGTTAAATAACCAAGCAACAATGTTAATGACAAAAAAATTACATTTTGAACGTTCCCTAAACTTCCAAACTAAAAGTTTTAACGTTTTTGTTACTTAATGAAAACGTTTGGGAAACATTCCTACAACCTAAAATTGTTAGCTGCCCCCAACCCCAGATCTGGGTGTCAGATAACAGGTACGTATGTGCGTTACACTCATTTGACAAGTATAATAGAAAGACACGCTCGCCTGCTTATTAGCTATTTTAAATCAGACTTATTACAATAAAGTCTCAATTTAAGATCATGCACTGAATCGTAACAAAAGAAGGAAGACCGTTTTTTATCCATTGGGGCGGGACTCACTTAACTTCCTCTGTATAGTAGCGCATGGAAGAGTTGAGCGCTATCATTCCTTCATTTGGTGCTTGGAGAGAGAGATCTGATCAATTCTGCTGTAAATCCACAGGAATACAGAAATATCCAACAGGCCACATCCACTGACCCGTGCGCATTGGAGACGGACGGACACGGTGCGCGTCTTTAAAGTGTTTAAACGGTAAGTGCGAGTCGTTTTTCTTTGTCTTTCCTGTCATTTAAAACGAGAAACGCACGTGATGTAGAGGTAATGATTAATAATTCCTTTATTCATTCATAAAAGTTGCTATATGGCAAGTATAAATCGCCATAGTGCGGTCCTGTGAAACTTTTCATTCATTCAGGTTACTGTAGAAAGTTTGTAAGGATTTAATCGAAACGTTACTAAAACGTTAACGATGCAGGCTGGCTGAAAGTCATTTTTATGAACTGATCATGTTTAGTTATGTTCATTTAAAACATGAATGCATCTAAGATTACATTTATTTTACACCTTTTCCTGTTCTGAGTTTTATCACTATACTGACCTTTTTACTAATAACTGTTGTGAGGCAAATAATCACAATCACTTACCCATGAAATTTACCTGCATGCAGGAAAAATAAAACTGTGATTATATTGACATCACCTGTTAAAAGTTTGCTTGTATTGGGCTGTAGTGCAGTATATACAATGTCCTGCATAAGTAGGTTCTGGAAAGGAAAATCGCTCTGTTTGCTGTGGAGTCAAGAAATCTTTTATGATTCAAAGATAAATATGGACATTTTTCACTGCATTTCTGTCAGAGTCAGCTCCCTCATCTTATTTATGTGTGTTCTCACCAAACACAAGACTCAGACTGCAGAAACAATGGACAGAACTGATACTACACATTTAATGTGT